>JAODLD010000124.1:30987392-31001442 GCA_026781065.1 Mormyrops boulengeri
TCCTCTCACTGTTTATCTGTCTATTCTGTTTATTTAGACGTGTTGCCCCCGGGCAAAGGCTCATGGGGTGGGAAGACCATAATTCTGGGATCCATTTCCGGCCCCTGTCTCTGGGCATGGGTGGAGTCTAAATAGAAGGATGGATGGATGGATGGATGGATGGATGACTTGTGAGGTAGAGAAACATCTCAACAGGTTTCAGCTTGCTCTTAACATATAGCTGCTTGTTTTTCAAACTCTCTTCTCCATCTCTGAGTTAATGATCTTTTGCTTCTGATTTATTCTAGATCATTCTTGGGAATCTCAAGCTGGTGAATTGAACTGGGCTAAAATTCTGAGCGACCCAAGGTTCAAGTTTATTGTCATATGCACAGAAATACACAGAAATTAACAAGTAGCAAGGAACAGCACGCAACAACATCAGGCACAACAACATCAGGCAATAATAAGGAGAACAGTGAAGCAGAAACTGAACAGTAAATTACACAGAATGACGTCCTGAGGCTGAGGAGGATGGCAGATAGTAACAGAAAGCATTCTGCATAAATTCTGATTCAGTAGAGGGTTTTGTCACTAGTTCTGTGAGCTACAGTGCTAGCTGCTAATCACGCTGCTAATCCAGCAAAATGCTGATCGATCCTGCTGGTAATCCATTACGCTGCTAATCCATTATGCAGCTAATTCATCTCGCTGCTAATTCATCTCACTGTTTATCTGTTCATTCTGTTTATTTAGACCAGTTGCCCCAGGCACTGGCTCAGGGAGTGGGAAGACCATGATTGTGGATTCGATTTCTGCCCCAGTCTTTCTTCATGAGTGGAGTCTGAATGGATAGATGGATGGATGGATAGATGGGTGGGTGGATGGATGGATGCATGACTTGTGAGGCAGAGAAACATCTCAACAGGTTGCATCTTCCTCTTAACAGAAAGTTGTATGTTTTTCAAGCTCTCTTCTGCATTTCTGAGTTAATGATGTTTTGCTTCTGATTTATACTAGATCTTTCTTTGGATTCTCAAGCTGGTGCGTTTAACTGGGCTAAAATTCTGAGCGAATCAAGGTTCAAGTGTATTGTCATATGCACACAATACAATGAAATACACAGAAATTAAGAAGGAGCAAGGAACAGCACACAACAACAGCAGGCACAACAACATCAGGCAATAATGATGAGAACACTGAAGCGGAAACTGAACAGTAAATCACATGGAATGGAGGAGGAAGAAGGCAGACAGTAACAAAGAAAAGAATTTTATGTAAATTCTGATTCAGTACAGGGTTTTGTCACTTGTCCTGTTAGCTATAGTGCTATCTGTTAATCACGCTGCTAATCCATCATGCTGCTAATTCATCTCATTGCTAATGTATCTCACTGTTTATCTGTCTATTCTGTTTATTTAGACGTGTTGCCCCCGGGCAATAGCTCATGGGGTGGGAAGGCCATGATTGTGGGATCCATTTCCGACCCCTGTCTCTGTGCATGGGTGGAGTCTTAGTGGATGGATGGATGGATGGATGGATGGATGGATGGATGACTTGTGAGGTGGAGAAACATCTCAAAAGGTTTCAACTTGCTTTTAACAGAAAGCTGTTTGTTTTTCAAACTCCCTTCTCCATCTCTGAGTTAATGATCTTTTGCTTCTGATTTATTCTAGATCATTCTTTGGAATCTCAAGCTGGTGAGTTGAACTGGGCTAAAATTCTGAGTTACCCAAGGTTCAAGTTTATTGTCATATGCACACAATACAATGAAATACACACAAATTAACAAGGAGCAAGGAACAGCACACAACAACATCAGGCAATAATAAGGAGAGGAGTGAAGCAGAAACTGAATAGTAAATCACACAGAATGACGTCCTGAGGCAGAGGAGGAAGGCAGACAGTAACACAGAATGACGTTTTGAAGCAGAGGAGGAAGGCATACAGTAACACAGAATGGTATCCCGAGGCAGAGGCGGAAGGCAGATACTAACACAGAATGATGTTTTGAGGCAGAGGAGGAAGGCATACAGTAATACAGAATGGCTCCCGAGGCAGAGGCGGAAGGCAGACAGTAACACAGAATGACGTTTTGAGGCAGAGGAGGAAGGCAAACAGTAACACAGAATGGCATCCCGATGCAGAGAAGGAAGGCAGACAGTAACACAGAATGGCATCCCGATGCAGAGAAGGAAGGCAGACAGTAACACAGAATAGTGTCCCGAGGCAGAGTAGGAATGCAGACAGGAATACGGAATGGTGTTCTGAGGCTGAGGAGGAACATCGACGCAAGTTGTTCCGTATGAGCAGGTGGTCGGGTTTTGCTCTGTTTCTGAACATGCACATTAGAGGGGACAGTGTGGTTCACATCTTCACAAACAAAGGATATGTGGCTTTTTACCTGACCTGTATCTCCATTCTCAGACATGCCAGTGGACAGTGACACCGTCTATGAGTATCTGACGGACTCTTGTGAAGAGCTGTCTCACCTTACACACGTATCATTTTGCTTTGAGGTTCCCTCTTGACCTTGTCTGTGTCTTTGTCTCTTTTAGACCCTCTCAGTAGGAATTCAGAAGACTGTGAGTACCCAACTGATATGTAAACATCTGAGATAATGTGCAGTTTCTCCAAGCTTCCTATGAATTATTAGTATGAATTCCTCACGAAATATTGCACCATTTGGCGAAGAAGGCCACACACTCACAGCTCATTCTTTAATGTCCGTTTTGTCAGCTTATGCTGACTAAGTACATTCTATCAATTCGTGCAGCTGTATTTTACAAAATCTGTCATTTAGATGTTGCAGAATTTCGGTTTCACTCCTGACTGGTCAACAGGCACCGAGGATGACAACCACCAGCTTATTTTCACCATAGTCAACGGTGGGCCGGATACCAACGGCGCTTCTGGGGATGGTCCATAGGACCACTTCACCGCTTCCCTACCTCTCAGGTGATGAACAGTCCCAGCTCAGGTGACACATAGTCATATCAGGGAATCACCACTCCAAAATCAAAATGTTAGCAATGCAAGTTCATGTAAAAAAAAAAAAAAAAAAAACTTCCAGTTCCACATAAACATACAAACACAGAATATACACTATATTTCCAAAAGTATTGCAACACACCTCTTAGTCATTGAATTCTGGTATTTCATTCAGACCCATTACCACACGAGTACAAGATCTGGCACCTAGCCATGCAATCAGGTTTACAAACAACTATGAAACAATGGGTCGTTCTGAAGAGCTGGATTCAGTGGATTAATGCGTGGCACTGTCATAAGACGTCACCTTTAAGATATGTCAGTTTGTGAGATGTCTTACCTGCAAGATATTCCACGGTCAACTGTAAATGGTATTATCGCAAAGTGGAGGTGTTTAGAAAAAAACAGAAACGGCCATGAAGTGGCAGATCATGTAAAGTAACAGTCGCGGAGTAAAAGTCGCCAATGCTCTGTTGGCTCAATAACTGCAGAGTTCCAAACTTCTTCTGGCATTAACCTCAGCACAAAAACTGTGCACTGGGATCTGCATGGAATGGGTTTCTATGGCCGAGTAGCTGCATGCAAGCCTCGCATCTCCAAGCGCAATGCCAAGCATCGGATGGAGTGGTGTAAAGCACGCCACCACTAGACTCTGGAGTGGAAATGTGTTTTCTGGAGTGACAAATCACGTTTCTCTGTCTAATGGACAAGTCGGGGTTTGGCAGATTCCAGAAGAACATTACCTGCCTGACTGCATTATGCCAACTGTAAAGTTTGGAGGACAGATAATTTTATGGGGATATTTTTGAGGGGTTGGGCTAGTTCCCTTCCCATGAAGCATACCAAGAAATTCTGGACAATTCTATGCTACTGACTTTGTGGGCACAGTTTGGCGAATGTCCTTTTGGGTTCCAGCCTGACTGTACACCAGTGCCCGAAGCAAAATCCATAAAGACATGGTTGGGTGCATCTGGTGTGGAAGAATTTGACTGGCCCATACAGAGCCTTGACCTCAACCATACCGAACACCTTTGGGATGAATTAGAGCGGAGATTCCACGCCAGGTCTTTACGTCCAGCATCAGTGTCTGACCTCATAAATGCTCTTCTGAATGAATGGGGAAAAATTCCCATGGACACACTCCAAAATCTTGTGGAAAGCCTTCCCTGAAGAGTAGTAGATGTTATGGCTACAAAGGGTAGCTATACCATATTGATCCCTATGGATTTAGAATGCAATGTCATAAAAGTTCCAGTAGGTGTACTGTACAGGTATTTTGTACTTTTATATGTACTTTTGTACATATAGTGTAACTGTACCTTATTACCTAAACCTACATATCTACCTACATATAACATACAAACCTTAAACTGCACCTCTCTGACCCCCTTGATGTGTAAGTTATGTTTGCTACCTTGCCTTCCATTTCAGGGTGGGCTTATGTTGAACTCTGACACCATGACTCAGCTGAACACCCTGGTAAGGACTCATTCAGGTAGACTGTTGGATTGAGACTCATTGTACTGGCTTTGGCGATCAAACCTCACCGGCTTACGGTTTATAGAGGTTTTTGGATCCGTTTTCATTCCTGTGCTGGATGTTGACTGCATAAGCTTTGGGGTATCTTGTATTCTGTTGGATTTCTGACCTTTGACCCTTTCCTCTGTTTCTCACATATAGGTGAAGATACCATCATGAAAAGTGTTTTTCACATGGAGTGTCACTCTGCTGGCCACAGTCACTTTTTAAAAAAAATTAAAGTGCCACATAAATGACATTTTATGCACACAAACACACAGACTCCGTTATATAATAAAACATTTAAGCTGCTAATATTTTAATGATGGAATAAAAATGTTGAATTCATTTGAAAAGTTAGCAGATGTAGATGTCAGTCAACCAAACCTACAACTTCTATAGGAAGCCTGGTCTGGTAACGTTTCATAGATTTTCTGGTTGTTTACATGCGGTTTTTGAAGGTATGCTCTGTTACTCAGTGACAAATACTTGAATGAGTTGTTTTCATTTTCCATTTCCATAAGCTTTGTTCATAAAGTTCTCCTAGCTGTTTGTTTGATCATAACTGAATAAAGAGCTATTAAGACATGCACTGGATTCCACAATAGTCACGATAAAAATCTCTCACTTGAATGATTTCCATTGAGGTTTGTTTGCTATGTGTACAAATCCCAGCTCTTTCCAGTTCAGGAAGCTGAAAACAGTCATATGTGGTGTTCAAATACACTTTTATTCAACAATATATCTTCATAGAGTGGCCAGTGCCAAGCTGTGTGTCCAGTGAAGCCTTTCTGCACACCACTGTTGTACTGAGCTGTTATTTTTGCACTTGTGGTCTTGACAAGTTACCAGTCTGCCCAAGACTGGATGTTCATCACTCCATTCTCAATAAAGTTGGAGCTTCACAGTGTGTAAAAATCCCATGAAACCCCTAGAGGGTGAAGAAGGTAGAGGGGCATCAGCCCATCACAGCAGGGGGCCCACTTTTAATAGTACTGCCTCCCCCCCAGCAATTTTTACTGAGTGCCCCCTTTGATGACAGGCGACCACACAAAACTCACAGAAATTTACAGACAACATTCCCACCACAGGTTGGCAAATTCTACCTTGGGCTCTGATACCCCCGCTCCCCCTGCTATGAGACAACTCTTTCACCCTTGGTTGGAATCACCTCTATTGGCACCAACAATCACATAACACTTTTTAAAAATATCGTAGCTTTCTATAGTTTAGTCAGACAGTATGTAAACCTCTTGACCCTGTCTGCATACTGCAGTTGTTCACCTACCATGTCCTGGCTCTTTGCTCCAGTTTGCAGAGTCACACCTCATGTAGAAACATCCAGAGCAGCAACACCTTAATTTGAACAAGAGGGGGATGTTTGTGTTCTGATGTTCTGAACACATCCTGGAACTGAGTGCAGAAGTTCACCAGAAAGAAACGTGAAATCAGTCACAGGTTAATGTACATGTGTAAGGCTAAACAGACAGTGAAGACAGAATGGGCTAAATATAGAGTAAGGAACAAAGGAAGGAACACAGAGCTGGCTAAATATAAAGTAAGGAACAGAAGAAGGGACACAGAACAGGCTAAATATAAAGTTAGGAACAAATGAATGGCTAAATGCACAGTGATGAACACAGAGCAGGCAAAACACAGGAAAGGCAAAATATACAGTGAGGAACATAGAACAGGCAAAATTCAAAGTAATAAACACAGGAAATGCAAAATATACAGGAGTAAACACGGGAATCCCTTCATGAATCGCCTTACTACGGTTGAGGGGTAAGTGTGTCCCAATGCTCCTATAAGCTATGTCATTGGAGGTCATTACCCCTGGAATGCTACGTCAGTCATTGCAGTCATTCTATGTAAGGTCATGAGCTCTGAGTAGTGACCAAAGGAATGATACCACAGATGCAAGCGGCAGAAATGAGCTTCCTTCATATCTGGGAGGAGCTCAAAGTAGAGCCATTGCTCCTCCTCACCAAAGGGAGTCAGCTGAGGTGGTTCAGGCATCAGTCTAGGATATCCTCTGGGTGCCTCTTTGGTGAAATTCTCATTTGACCTGGGAACTCCTTGGTATCCCAGTTCTGACTGATACCCTTGTGACCCAGACCCAGCGGAATAGCAGAAAATGGATGGATGGATGGATGGATGGATGGATGGATGGATAAACACAGGAAAGGCTAACAATACAATGATTCCGAAAGGGACATGATTAAAAAGGAGCTCAGTAGTCCTCCCCTTTCTGTTAATTTTTGTTTGTGCCCCAGAGTAACGATGATATAGATACCTTCTGTGTGTTTTTGTGAGTGTATGTGATTAAGTTTATATTATTGTACATTGTGGGGACCATTTTTCAGGTCCTGACAAAGATCTGTTTCATATTTTGTTTGGTTGCTTATGGTTATGGTTAGGGCTGGGCGTAGGGATTACGGTTCTCATGTTGTGATTAGAGTTTCCCCATAGGAATGAATGAAGAGTCCCCACAAATATATAATATAGGTTTGTAACCTGTGTGTGTGTGTGTGTGTGTGTGTGTGTGTGTGTGTGCAGTTTGCAGGTCCCTGCATTTGCATTGCCTATGTATCGATGTATTATTGTGCAGTAGTGTGGTGTCCTTTATTACAGTAATATTCATTGGAATATAGTATTGACAGGCCTGCCAGCATGTGCTGTGAAACCCCTACAGATGATTCCGAATGCAGACACATTTCTGCTATTCAACCTGCCAAAAATGTCAGACCCCTCCTCATATCTCTCTACAGGCCATCGATACTGTAGGTGCTCATGTCAAGTTCAGATCCTTGCTCCTGGGTCTCACGTCAAGTTCAGAGCTGTTTATGGAAGGGCAGCTACCTACTTTGAACCTTATCTGGACCCTCTATGCTCAGCAGGAAATTCCTTTCCATGCATGGTTTCTCAGTGGTGGAACGGTATATGCAAATACATGATACACCTCATCTTTAGAGACCCTCATGACTTTCAAGAAACATTTTAAGACCCCTCTGTTCCAGGAAGACCTCAGTTAACCTCATCCTATACCCTAACCCGCCCCAGTTCACTGTCTTCGCTGCTCTTCCATTGAAATGGTTTCACTTCACACTTCTGGGTTCTCTCTTCTTGTAGTTCCCACTTCAGTTCAGTTTCTACTAGATTCTCTTAGTGTTATTTATATAAATGGCTTTTCATATCTTAGGTACCAAATAGTGTCTGTATAGCTCTTGTTCCCATAACTATCTTGCACTGTTTCTGGTCACTCACTGGAAGCTCTCACAGCACTGGTACCTAACTGACATTTTCTTAAAAGGTGAGGATTCGGCACTGGTCCAGTCAGTGGCATTAAGCACTTTATGTAACACCCATTAGACTATCAGCATCACACAACTTAATCATTAACTAATTATTCAGCACCTGGAGAAACGTCAGAGTCTATCAAACACTGTGTCACGGTGTTGTAGCTCTTTAAGTTCCACTTAAAAACAGGCTCCATTGTTTCACCTGACAGGTCTGGCAGTGGGACAATATTGTCACCCTCTATTTTCTGGGTGGTACAAGCTATTACTTCCATAGGGGATGTGATGTTGTATCAGCTGATGGCTGCAGCTCATGCCTGGGAAATGTTCCAAGTTGGTGATGTGGGTATGTCCGGGATACACCTAC
Organism: Mormyrops boulengeri; assembly: GCA_026781065.1. Taxonomy (NCBI): domain Eukaryota; kingdom Metazoa; phylum Chordata; class Actinopteri; order Osteoglossiformes; family Mormyridae; genus Mormyrops; species Mormyrops boulengeri. Next base: position 30,995,547 of record JAODLD010000124.1, read on the forward strand.
ATGCTCCGCAGTTAGCAGGACCCAGTGGACGCTGTGGTCACGCCGTGCGTATAAAAGCTCCCCGGTACAGGTGCAGTCAGACGTGAGTTCTGAAGCGAGTCGCCAGCATGCTGAAAGTGGCCGTGATCCTCCTCATCCTCGCTGCCCTCAGCGCGGGCTTCAACGGTATGTCAGCATTAGGAAAAACTGATCAGAGGTATCGCTCTTAGAATTCAGTAACACATATTTCTGAAAAGATAGATCTATTAATTTAAGTATTTTGCTGGAGCATTTTTTTCACAAGCGAATAATTGTTGAACGATATCAGCTTCAGATAAGGACTACATTAGTCTTGTATTATTACAGATTGTAAAACTAGCTGCTAAGAGGAGTACAGCGTCTCCCAAAATCAGTGCTGGGGGAGCAGGCAGGTCAGTCAGCAATCTGCAGAGATGCAGGATGTGTGGCGGGGGGGCCTTACTGGCTCAGCAAGTAGCACCATTGTGGTGTGGCTCTGAATCCCACCTCCTCTGCGTGTGTGAAGTTTCTATGATCTCCACACACAGTTTGGAAGGGATTCTAACCTCCAAACATGGAGAGGGGCTACCCTTAACATATGATGATGCTTATATTTTTATTAACATCATTAACATTACCTTTATTCTGCTTTAGTCCCTCCCGAAGACGAACCACTTGGTGAGTAAACCATCATGCTGTCTTTTTATGTAGTCCATATGGTTTATATACTGCTCGTTTTATATTAAGGCACATTATAAACAGTACAGTTCACTTTAATTATATGCAGGCTAATCAAGAAACAGAGGTCTCCGTTTTCGCTTTGCCTCAATCTATAGTTTGATCGTTGTTTCAATTAATGGATGTCAAAGTGCCATGCGTACAATGACCACAAGAGGGAGCGCCAAAACACTGACACAAAGCCAATCTTTTTGCAGATCCTATTAGTTTACAAACAGACATGCTGAATACAAAACAGGGTCAGCATGAAGACTTAAAAATAAGCTCTGTACACTTAAACCTTAATAACATGAACATGTTGAGTTACAAAATGAACACAGTGACACTATTTTATCATTAACGTCCAGTGATTTTCATTCACTGCAGATGAGGCCTGGCAGGCCCCTGGTAAGTTAACCTCTAACATATCTCTCTGTTTGTTTTCCTCTGCATTTACTCCTCTCCCAGGGTTTTATATGAAGTAATTAAAGTAATGCCCTCTGTGGCTGGGCAGTGGCCAGCTGTGTTTTCCCCTTTCTATACCAGGGTCAATGGTACGATTACTGCATCAGAACATGGGACGTGGGACCACCATGGTGCTCATCTACAGACAACTATGACCAGGATCATAAATGGCTGTACTGCTACAAAGAAGGTACTATACACATTATACTATTACTATAGAATATTGTGTTAGTTCAGGTAATACACACAGCATACTGTACTGTGTTAGCTCACTTAATACACACTGTATTCTGTTATTATACTGTACTGTGTTAGCTCAGGTAATACACACATTATACTATTACTATACAATACTGCATTAGCTCAGGTAGTACACACAGTATACTACTCCTATACTGTACTGCGTTAGCTCAGTTAATACACACTGTACTCTATTATTATACTGTACTGTGTTAACTCAGGTAATACACACATTATACTATTACTATACAATACCGCATTAACTCAGAAAATTTACAGAATATACTACTCCTATACTGCACTGTGTTAGCTCAGGTAATACACACATTATACTATTACAATACATTATACAAGGCTGCGTTAGCTAAAGCAATACACACAGTATTCTATTATTATACCGTACAGTATACTATTACTGTACAATACTGCGTTAGCCTAGATAATACAAACAGCGTACAATTACTATACTAGGCTGCATTAGCTAAAGTAATACACACAATATTCTATTATTATACTTTACTGCGTTAGCTCAGATAACACACCCAGTATACTATTACTATACTATTCTGTGTACGGTAAAGTATTACACAGAGAATTCAATTATTATACTGTACTGTGTTGGCTCAGGTAATATACACAGTATACTTTTACTATGCTATACTGAGTTAGGTCAAGTAATACATCCTCCGGTACTGGTAATATACTTTAGTATACTAGCCTTCCTTTTCAGAAACTCATCATTAAAGCATTAAATAACTTTAAATAAGTAATATCTTGGCACAGAATCATAGCACACACTCATTATGTTACAGGGTATGGTTACCTTGGCCGAGAAGACTGATCTGCCGAGGAAGTGGAGGGTAAGGAATGCGCAGTGTGTCAGCAGTGTACTGGGTCACAACCCTTCATAAGTCAGGTGGTGCTGGGTTTCATTGTTTACACATTCTGTAGTGGTAGATATGGCGGTTTATGCAGATTTATTCTCTGTTTTGCAAATTTAGGTGCAGACGAAGATGTCTACTGTACAATAATCAAAAAGAAGTTTTTTTGACTGAGTGATTCGTAACCTGATTGAATAGTGTCTTTATAGTACAAATGTCTATTAGTACAAAACTTTCAAACCAATAAAATAAACACAAGTGCAGACTTGATCTTGTTGTCTTGGAATCATGGAGTGTGTACTGATGACCACAGAGAAGCCTTCAGAGATGACTGCGTCCAGGATTAGGAACCCTTGCAAGCTTACATCTACAACATAAACAGCCTGGTCTGTGCGATGGGACTGATCTGCGTTTCAATGGCACTGAACTAGACTGCACATAAAATGGCTGAATTTACAGTTTCATTGCAGAAACTGAAGCACAGTGACTATTGGCTATATCACCATCGAAGGACTAACCAAAGCCTCTTTATACAATGAAACAGAGTTCAATGCGTAAACAGATAGGCTGACACATCACCCAGCTGTGAGTTTTCAAGATGAGCATAGCAGAAAGATGTGCATTTCTCATTATTATTATTATTATTATTATTATTATTATTATATTAATGCTTCCCTTTTGAATATCAAGTGCACCTTTCATTTGTAGTTTGAACTTTATCTTTAAAAATTTTTGCAACCACAATGTGTCAGTTTTTGAATGTGTTTTTTAATTTAATTCATTGAACCGCTTTGCGTGATGCAATCCGATTTATTCAAGCTGGATAAACTTGCATTAACTTCACTGAAAAAGCTTGAAATACTGGTATTTATTTTAACAGATGGGTGGAGGGTCCACACTCCGATGTAAGATTACACTAATCTTTAAAAACTGATGGAGGGGCCACACTTTCACAAAGAGTATAAAATACCCTAACCCTAATGCTCTGACAGATAATAGACAATAGCCTGACACTCCCACAGAGAGTATGAAAAACCCTAAAGGCCTATTCACACTTTACTTACAGTCCCCGCACAAGTCGAGTGATGTAAATTTCGTCATCAGGGGTGTCCAGCAGACTGTGTGCATTGCGTGCTAGACTGCGTGCTATTTTTGTCAGCAAGATTTCAAAATACCGAAATATGCTGTAATACCTTGATACAATTAAGCCTAGGTCAGGTCAGACCAGGTTGGGCAGCATGCACTGTATGGATGCTCCGGTTCCCCCCCCCCCACCCAGGCTTTCACCCGGAAGTAACAGAATAAGTCAGTACACAGAAGAAGCTTGGAGCTTAGCAGAGGACATACGAGTACAAAATGTACAGCGCTGTAAAGCTGTCCAATTTGCGCTTTTCCACCACACCAGGTATCGTACTTTGATACTTCAAGGTTGTCACTGGCGTAAAAACTAGTGCCGCCACCAAATGACATCACAACACGAGGTGGGGTATTTTGTACTGAATTTGATAAAGTACTTAACTACGTACTTATTGATTCAGTTGCCATAAAAATATGCATTGAACATGTTAGTTTAACTTGTGTAAACCAAAAAATAAATAATATGGTGAAAAAAACAGAATTCAAAAAATGGCTGTAGTAGGTGACGTGGGTGATGTGCCATATTAATACCAACATCACATGATCGCTAATCAGCTAGATTAAGATCAGGCTTTTTCTTACCTTCAATTTATACGAATAATAAAGCACAGGGAGTTTAGGTCTTGCTAAAACATTTTTACTCTGTCATAGGAAAAAAGCCTAACATGTTTTGCAATTTTAATAACTATTCATTTTCAAGATTATCTAATACACTGAATTTTTAGTTGGACAGCCTTTAACTTTATTATGGCACACATTCGTCACGGCACTGTTTCCAAAAGCTTATGCAACATCTCAACATTTTTTTTTTCATCCAGATTTGCATTCATTTCTCACCAAGATCTTGTATTGATGATAGGTGAGATGGACCACTCCGTAAAGTCTTCTTCAGCACATCCCAAGGATTTTCAATGGTGTTAAGGTCAAGATTCTGTGGTGGCCAGCTTACTTCACTTTATTGCTGTATAACGTTGCAGAGCTGTAATACTGATCCAGTCATTGGCTTTTAAATATTTGCTGATTTAAATTCAAATGATGACTTTTTTTTTGCCCGGGCAGTTTATATGTTTGAAAATCAGTTTAAAGTTTAATTAACTCTGCTGCTTTTGCATGAGCGCTGCATGCGCTCATACCTCAGTCAATAAATCGATTCCCCTCCTGTGCATGTATACTAGGACAAGGACAGTAGTCCGATTAAATGGTGTAGTCAAGCTATAACCGTAGCTCGACTTAGCCGTGCATGTAAACGTACTGACAGTAGCAACAACAGGTTTGTGGTCAGGATTCACAAACCAGTCACTTCTATAGACCCTGCAGTTCTGTAGGAGCATCCAGCATCTGCCCACGAGGGTGTGATCGATCTCCTTTGCCGCACACTTGGTATTGCAGTACCAAGTCCTACGATGCAGCTCAGGGTGTTGGAACCAGGACCTTTTGCAAAATCAAGGAACATGGAGCCACTTTCACCAGTCACCAGACCCGTGGAGACAACACAGTCCTCTTAGCCAACCCTGTCAGTGGCAGTGGTCGCACAGTTCGCAAAGTTGTGAATAAAATATCTCCCTCACAGAAATATCACTCACTACGGTCGGTATATACACTGAGACAACAGACGTGACAGCCAGAGAGTGCTTTAATCTTAAAATACTGTAGTGTAGGCAAGATAGCTCCACATAGTGGAGCTAACTAGCGTAACCCAGCATGCACCTGCTGATATCCCCGGGACCCGCTGCTTTTCCTGGGCAGTCTGCACAGCTGGGACAGCAGGTGGCAGAAGCAGGTATAGGATAGAAGGAATTGGACAAAGTAGGAAAGTGGGCAGAAGAGGACTCTCAGCTACTTAAGACTAGGTGGGGGGATGACAGAATAGATAAGGCACTGATGGGGAGTTGAAAGATGTGACAGGCAGGGGAGGGAAGTGTCCTGGACTTGTAGCCAGCGATGGTCTTCATGCCGTCCACACCTCTCTGGTGTTGTTCTACTGGAGCTTCTGTTCCAACTTCCTCCTATAGGCATCCTTCACCTCTCTAATCTTGACCAACAGATCTCATTGTATCCTCTTCGCCCTTTCCTTGTCATCCCACCCGAACACTTTCTCCTTCTCATTCAGATGGGCCTTGATGTCTTTGGTGACCCAGGGTTTGTTTTTGGGGAAGAACTTGATATAGTCTGTAGCGCAGTCTGTGAGCCCATCCATGTCCTCACTATGGGGCTCACAGAGACCCCTTCAGTCGGTTGTTTCAAAGCAGCCCTGTGGATCTGCACTGGTCTCCTCTGACCACCTCCTTACTTTCTTGAAGGTGATTGGTAGCCTCTGCACCAGTGACTTATATTGTGGATGGAGTAAGGTGTGATCTGAAGTTCTAAGAGGTAGAAGGGCAATGGAATTGTATGCCTCTGTACATCAAATCAATCATCCTCTTCTCTTTTGTGTGACAGTCCACATACTGGATGAAGGT
>JAODLD010000124.1:31001542-31016846 GCA_026781065.1 Mormyrops boulengeri
TGTGGTTAAAGTCCCCTGATATGAAAAGGCATCAGGGTGTTTCATGTGGAGTCTCATGAGAATGATGTCACATGCCATTACTGTTTTTGCCAAGGGAGGAAAATAAACAACAGCAACAATTATGTGTGAAAACGGAGCTCCACCCCTGTGAATTTAATATCTGGAGTGCAGACACGTTTCTTAATTACAGTGTGGCCTGGATGACATCGCCTCGCCACCTGCATCAAAGTGAGTTGCAACAAAATCCTCTTATATTCACGACAGAGCTGGAAATGAGCTCATGCAGCACATCTCAGTGAAGCACATAACACTGCACTCACAAAACTCCCTCCTACTCCTCACCAATATCGCAAGCTCATCCATCCTGTTGTCGAGAAACATGCTCATGATAAGGGAAGGGAGATATGGCTTGTATCAACTTCTTGGCTGTTGTCATGTCCTTTTTCTTCCTCAGCATTTCTCTCCACCTCTGCACCATCTTATTGTCTTTCTCCTTGTCTCCAGGGATATGTCTAAAACTTCATCTTTGTTGTTTGTTGCAGTACTAGCCGGCATCAGTGCCATTTGTTGTTTGCGTGTGTAAATATTGATGTGATCACCAGCAGCCTTACCATTTGAACTACACAAAAAACTCCTCAAGGTTATAGAGGGCACCAATACCAAACCAAAATGTTATACAATGTAAACAAAAATGAACCTAAACTAAAAATAAATAAAGTTTAAAAACATGCAAGCAGTGAGCAATTGTAAAGCTGCAGTTAGGCTTATGCCTGCGCCATGGTAGTAGTAGAGAAGCCATGTGACTGGATGATTTGACCTGGAGAGGTGTGATACACAGAGAAGAGGAAAGGACCCAGGACAAAGACACTGGATGTTCAATGTTACCTGATGTAACTTGGGCTGTTATGTCCACCTGGTGACGACAACAACCGCAGCTGATCCCACTAAGATAATTAGTAGGACTCCCTATTTATGCCTCACACTGGCAGCAGGTTGTTGCAAGGTATCGTTGGCTTGCCACTACTAAGCAACCTAACTATCTGTTCTTCCCACAGTTACGTTCCGTCTGTCTGGCCCTCCCAGAGTTACCCACGCCTCTGGCCTGCCCTCCTGCCCTTCCGCCCTCCCCGTGACCCCCCTCGTGGATTTCCCTTCTCTGTGTGTCTACGTCCTCAGATTGACTCCCTGGCTCTTCGACCCTCGGATCTCCTCCTCTCGACTACAGCTTCTGGACACGTCTGGGCTCCTGGTGCTTTATACGGATGGATTATAGTTACGACCCTGCAACGGCCTCTGACCCCTCTCTGATAAACCTGGTTGCCTGGAATCCTCTGTCCTGGTCTTGAGTTTCGGTACAGGGCACCTTTTGCACCCTAAGCCACTTGGATTGATCTATCTGATGAGTATGAGTCAAGTGCGCAGAACTGGCTGCTGTCGGCTGCCATCGTCTCATGGAAGAAAATTGCAAAATCATCAGCAGTCGTGGTGGTAGGTGGAGGCACTGCAAGTGGAGAATGACTTTAGTGTGTCTGCGGTGACAGAAATCTTCTCTCGGTAGTAGACGGTCTTAGTGTCGGAGATGGAAGCAGAGAATGATGATGGAAGTGACTGATACTCAACAAGGTCCATGGGATGTTTCATTTGGCATAATTTCTCTCAGCTGTCCTGAACTTTGCCCATTGTGCTGGAGAGCCAGGGGTGAGATGATTGAAAGTTTGCTGGTCTGGAGTAGAGTGAACAGAAGGTGTCAAAACATGAGGCAAGCATAGAGCAGAGTATATCGCAGGCTCTAACAGCATCAAAAGAGGAGAAATACTTCTTACATACAGAGAGCAGGGTAAAAAAAACCCAAGGTGAAGAGGCGGTTGGGGGAGAGAGCGAAGATTATGATGTAAAAATGATTTTGGAGGAGTCTGATCAGTGAGTGAAGGACAAGCAGCCAATGAATGCAATGAGTAGGGTCAGTCAGTCCCTGGAGCAACTGGGGTTAAGGGCCTTGCTCTAGGGCCCAATTGTGTGATCACTCTACCAACCCAGGGATTTGAACCAGCAACCTTCTGAGTTCCAATCTGCATAGTTGCCCTCCCCCCCCAACAAATACACTTTTTGTTCAATGTTTTTTTTTTTGGTCAGTGCATAATTCAACATATGCTATTTTATAGTTTTGATCTTTTTGATTCTTCTAAAATGTAGAGAATAGTAAACCTTTCTATGAGTAGGTGTGTCCAAACTTTTGAGTAGGACTGTATGGGATTATTTTGACATTCAATTACCCAGACTTTACAGCACATAACACCAGTCACATGTAAACATGCTGACTCAGAAACAAGAAAAAATCAACAGTTTTAAAAGTAGGTATACAGTTTTTATTTTACAAAGTAAAGGCCGGCATTCGATCGGGCGACGCGGCATCATTGATTGGCCACCACATTCACCCGACCTGGCACCCACGACTGTTTTTTTGGGGGGTGGGTCTTACTTCTTCACAGCCCCACACAGTGAATGAATAGAAGCAGTCTTCTGGCAAGCATTTGTGGACGTTGATGCTAACCGGGATTTGTGTGCTATACAGTGTGTCAGTGTCAGGGACAAGTTGCAGATATATTACAAAGTTGACAGAGGACATTTCGAATACCTAAGAGACTAAACATAACCCACTCGGTACTGTAAAATAAAAACGGGACACCTACTGACCGCCATAGATGTACATAAAATTGAGTTCTTTAGGGATGCGTCGTGAAGTTATCAAAATCAGGAAAAAATACCGCGTATCTGAAGTACACAACGAATGGAATTCCATCACACCATTACATTTATTTTACATTTAATTCATATTTAAATCATAAACGAGCTGTGCGTAAAACGTGTTTATAATGCACAATATGTGCAATAAGATTAGGTCGCTTCGTGTTAGCTCTCTAGGGTTATTACAAACGCATCCACCCATCGGTAATGGTATGACCGCGCATATGAAGCGGATGAGCCCATTTACGCCCGCCGTGGGAGCAAAGTGGTACAGTCCGGAGGCCAAAGTTCGCGCGTGCGCGTTGAGTTTCCACGGCTACACTCACGAGCCCTGAAATGGCGTCGGCAGCTGGTAAGGATGGTCGAGATGGAAAAAGTGCTTTCTGAATTTATTTTAAAAATATTGAGTATACTTTTGCCGTTGTTTTAACATTTTATTTTTGTGTTTTATTATTTAGACATTTTTAGAGTATAAGTGTATTGTATGTACTTGTGTAATTTTTTTATAGAATTGGCGCCGTTTATGTATCCAACTAGCCGGGTAACGCCGACTGGGGGATGGGAGCCTGTGCTTTCTGGTTACTCGTTACTGTTTTAATGATTAGTAACTTATTTGTAATTTTACATTTACATGTGTATTTATTACTCGAAGTCGGTCGTTATTGGCGGGCACCTGGCTGAATCGTGCCTGTTCCCTTGGCCGACCCATAGCGGTGCGCTGTGAGAGGCGTTTTGTGGGGAACCGTTAGGTCTTTAAAGCGACGTGTCTACTTCGGGTCGTTCCCCGCGGTTTTCACGCTCTTTGTTGCACGAGGTTGGGTCACCCCCTCAGACCACGGTCTCTAACCACCTGTGAAAGCTCCCTAACACGCTTTCTTATTAATCTGAAGGCATCCGGTACAGATACGCGTTATCCCGCCTTCCACCCGGTAAACCTGTTGCTGTGTTGATTGAATCAGCCGTCCCAAGGTCTGCCTGAGGGGGCAGTAACGGTCCACACCTCACTTGTGTGTGCTGTACTTGGCCAGAGGAATGCAATGAACTTCCTCTATGTCTATGGGAGTGTATCTGGAAGGTCTGTCCCTTTGCTCGGACATCCTGTATATGAATGTCCAGCAAGTGGTGCGCTACCACATGATTGATGTAAATATTGAATGGTGTCTCCGGGAGGGTTTGGCTGGTTGTATTCGGATGACTTGTGCCAGAGTGACTGCATGTCAGCCAAAAGTTAATCACCAGTATGAATTATCCAGCTCTGACATCCTTTCCTAAGTTTTATTTTTAATCTGCTACTGCATGATTCTTCTTCTGTAGGTCAGTTGGCAAAGTGGAGGACTGTAGAGGAAAGACACCTACATACTAAGGTTGCAGGTTCACATGGTGTGTGTGGCTCCGTGGGTCAGGGTTCTCTTGGTTAGAATGCTGTGCCTGTGATTGAAAGGTCACTGGTTCAAATCTCCAGGTCAACAGGGTCATTTCACCATGTGGTCCTTGAGAAAGATCCATAATAGTTAATGTCACGTGTGAAAGGGCAACTCCAGAAAATGTCCAGACCTAATTCTCTGGACAATGTCCTGAGTTCATGTGTGAGAACGGCTCTAGCATGATGGCTCTTCAGGCAGGAACTTGAGGCTGAGGTCCAGCTTTTAGCAAGATGATTGTTCACAGCATCAGTCCCCTGGTACCCAGACCTGTGACTGGGGGCTTCTGATACAACTGGGAATGTAATTCCCTGCTTTGCACTGCATTCCTCCTGTGCTCTCTGCACCTGTTTCCTGCCAAGCGAAGTCTTGCACATTCTGTAAAGTCTCTCCCTCATTGTTTTCTCCCCCTCCCCCACACACACACAGACTACAACCCTTACGGCCAGGCTGGATCTCAAGGGGGGTGAGTGTTCATGGGCCATTTACATCTCTGTAGAAGGATACCTATGAAGGGGGGCTTTTGTGTGTGCATAACTGTCCCATCTGTGTTCTCATAGGTACAGCTCATATGCCTCTCAGCCCCCCCAGGGTTATGGACAGGGTGCGCAGGTGAGACAGGTCCCCTGTCGCCTTTGCCGATGTGTGTTTGTGCAGCCTGCTTTGATTAAACACAAGTGACAAATTCCGATCTTCTTAGTGTACCAGCCGAACCAGGCATCTCAAGTCAAAGTGAACTTTGTCGTCTCTGCATATACCGGTATACAGAGACAAAATGGTGAAGCTCAGGGTCTATAGTGTACACACAGTGCAAATAAGACATTTTGCATAAACAATCAGGACAGTGCAATATACAGGTAGTAGGCAATATGCCAGTACAATTAACTACGATAGAATAAAATAGCAGAATGGATTCATAGCTTATATATCTGGTGATATGGAGATCAAAATAATCCTTTGGATAAAGTGACCGTGCATCTAGACAGACAGTAATCCAAAGTAAGATTAGGGCTGGGCTGCCGACTGATTCTCGGTGGACTCATTGGCTTATTTCTATGTTGCAGCAGTCATATGGTCAGCAGCAGGGCTATGGGTCCTACAGTCAGCCAGCTGAAGCAGCATACTCGCAGACAGGCAGCTCGTCGGGCAGCTATGCCCAGCAGGGCTATGGGTCCTCTTATGGACAGCAGCCTCCAGCAGCAGGTGAGTGTTGTTTGATTTGCCGAAGCGCTTAAGCTAGTAAGAGGCACAGATTTTATGCGAGTGCCTGGTTTGTACTCCTCCAGGTGGCTATGGTTCCAGCTCTGCTGCCTCACAGGGCTACAGCCAGCCCAGCCAAGGCTATGGGTCCAACGGCTATGAGGGGAATTCGGGGGGGCCCGCTGCCACATCCTCCCAGGCTGGCTATGGGGGTCAGGGATACGGCGCACAGTCCTCCTATGCTGGCTATGGCCAGCAGCCTGGCTCAGCAGCACCCCCCAGGTAATTGTTCATACCCAATTTGTGTGATCCATGAAATTATCAAGGAACTATAAATAAACATGTGAACAATCTGAAGCAGTGTTACTGACTGCTCCCCGGCCTAGCGCTCCTACTGCGGAAGATGCCATGGATCTGCTGACCTGCCTGCCGGAATCTCTTCCAGGGTACAGGAGGTGAACAAGGGTCCTGACATGCCCCCTGCACCGTCCAACTGTGCCCCCTATGGCCAGGGCTATAGCCAGACCAGCTACAGCTATTCCCAGGTGTCCGGCTCTTATCCTTCACAGTCTGGGAGCAGCCAGACATCCTACCCTCCTTCCAGGTATGTATCGCCCCCTGTAGGGGTGTGGGATCATTCCATGGGTTGGTCCCCTGATTGTCCTAGTTGCTCTGACCTTTAGGTGAAGGACAGACTGTCCTTTTGTCTTACTGAGGGACGGTGCTCTGTTCACAGAAAGTGCCTTCTCTCTCGCTGGCCTAGCGGTACTACAGGGGGTCCCCTATGTGGTTGTGTTCGGGGCTCTTCGGGGGGGAGATCTCCCATGAGGGAGTGTTCCAGGCTCTTCATAGTTCATCAGTCAGGGTGGATTACAGCAAACACTTTTACAGCCACCTGAGTTAAGGGGATGAGTCACCCTAACACTCTCTAAACTGCTCCTATCCTCCATGGCTGACTCTTCCTGTTTCTGCTCTGTGTGCAGTTACAGTACTGGGTCCCAGCAATCCAGCTATGAGCAGAGCCCCTATTCACAGGGCCAGGGGGGAGGCTATGCCCAGCAGGGGGCATACCACAACCTGCCCCCGCAGCAGCAGCCTCAGTCTCTGCAGCAGCCTCCGCCCTCCAGCTACCCCCCACAGGCCAGCTCCTATGGCCAGCCTGCGGCCTCACAGTACGGCCAGCAGGGGGCATCCGGCGGTGCCTACGGCCAGCAGAATGACTACAAAGCCCCTAGTCAGTATGGTGAGTCACTGCCTTTCCCACTCAGTGACACAGTCTGTGCTCCAGCTTGCCACGCCCGTCTCTGCTCACCCTGTCCACCATAATGCCTGTCTCCCTCCCCAGGCAACTATCGGCAAGAGCACCCCAACGGAATGTCCGGAGGCTACCCTGGCCCTGAGCCCGGTGGCTACGGGGGTCCTGGGGAGGGCCGGGGCCGGGGGCGGGGCAGCTTCGACAGGGGTGCCATGATGCGCGGGGGCATGGGCCGAGGAGGCATGGGGTAAGTGTGTGCTCTGTCTGACCATCCCTCCCTCCCCGCATGCTGCTCTCATGTGCTCACCTCTCAGTATCCAGCTGAAACAGCTCCATGCCGGTCACGCTGAAATTTAACATGTAGATACGGCAGTGATCTTGTACTGATTCTGTGAAATGGCAGTGCTCAGTCTGCAGCACCCCAGCTGTCTGCCCTATGTGCTTAACTTCTGAGAACCCCAGCTGCCCCTTAACCTGCTATTGGCTGACTTAACGTCATTATATGTAAATGGCTTTTTATCGCAAGCTAATCGTACATTATTTTGGAAGCAGGTCCTGTTAGAACACTGTGCTACTGAACGGGGGGTGCTATGCAGAACGACAAGATCTAGGGTAGTGTGTGGGGGGGAGGGGGGGTACTGGGGTACGTGCTGCCTAACTTTCTTGAGTTGGATGGTAGATATACATACCGTACTCTGCAGTAAATTAATGTAAATATATAACCACACCCACACTTGCTTTCAGGCATCTCTCCATCAGTTTATTTACTGTCGACATAAATGCAATCGGACATGACTTGATCAGGTCTCCACGTGAGACTATTTACGTAGTATTTGCTTTGAATTAGGTAGTATAAGTAATCTAGCGATTATTTAAAGTATATGGGGGGGGATGTGTGCAAGATATATTGAAGTACTATGCCACTTTATATAAGGGGCTTAAGGGTGTCCTGTTGGGACTGGACCATGTGTCAGCCTGGGCGGTGAACAGCTGAGACCCTGAGGTCTTTCTTCATGGGGTGGGTGCAGCAACATGCTGTACCAGTGCATGCTCCCTGACCTGCCGAGAGCTGAGCATACGAGGAATTTATCCTTGGGGGGGGCAATCCCCTGCAGATACCGAGGGATGACTATAATTGTCTTGTGCAATTTAAACGCTATCTCCCCCGGCCACTGTTCAGTCTGACATCTGATGGATTTTGCCTGCTGTCCTTTAATGCCCTGTGATACCTTGTTCTGTGTTTGGGAGGGGGGTAGTTGGTAAGCACAAGACTGCTGGTAAAGTGGCTGTAAGACAACCATCTCTCTGCTTCCTCTCCCTGCAGTGCTGGAGACAGAGGCGGCTACATTAAGCCTGCTGGTAAGTGCAGTATTGTACTGGCTAGTGTTAACCATGCTGTTTGTCCCCTGGGGCTGCGTCTCACCTGTCTGTTTCCTTCCCATATGGCCAGGTCCTGATGCTGACATGCGTAAGTAGCCCAAGAAGCCTGCCCCACTGGCTGCGTGCTGGCCAGGCAGATGCCCTCGCTGATGCCCCCCATGTCCCGCAGTGCGCCCGGAGGAGAGGGACGACTCGGAGAACAGCACCATCTACATCACTGGGCTGACAGAGAGTGCCACTGTGGAGGAGATGGCCGACTTCTTCAAGCACAGCGGAATCATTCGGGTTGGTGTGCGGCGCCCCCTGCTGGCTCCTCGCCGTCGCTATCGTGTGGGTGCTGACCGTGTTTCCCGTCCAGATAAACAAGCGCACCGGACTTCCTGCCATCACCCTCTACACAGACAAGGACACGGGGAAGAACAAGGGTGATGCCACGCTGTCTTACGAGGAGCCGCCTTCTGCTAAGGCCGCTGTGGAGTGGTTCGATGGTCAGTGGCAGGGGTGGGGCCCGGGGCACGGTTTGTATTGGAGAGTATCTGATGTGGGCCACCAAGATGTCTGTGTGTGATGGCAGGCAAGGACTTCCAAGGGAAGAAGCTGAAGGTGTCCATGGCACGCCGAAAGCCCATCCTGGGCATGATGCGTGGGGGCATGCCGATGCGCGACGGCCGTGGCATGATGGGCCGCGGAGGTATGTCAAAGGCGACCTCCGACCTGCCTCCATGTAGACCAACTTCCGCATGCCAAAGCTGTGGCTGGGAGCTGGGTGGTTGACTGACCCTGCTGTCCTGTCTCTCCGCAGGCATGATGGGTCGGGGAGGAGAGCGTGGAGGCTTCATGCCCCGTGGGGGCCCCCGTGGGATGGGTAGGGGGGGACCCTTGGGGGGCAACATGCAGCAGAGAGCAGGCGATTGGCAGTGCCCCAATGCGTGAGTACCAGTGCTCAGGGACCCGGGCCAGCAGGGTGGCGCTCTTTCTCACAGAAAACCGGTACCTTCACAGTGGCTGTGGGAACCAGAACTTTGCGTGGAGGATGGAGTGTAACCAGTGCAAAGCCCCCAAACCAGAGGCCTTTGGGCCCCCAGCCTTCCCTCCTCCAGGTAACTGTCACGCATTGTGTGGAAAGCTCTGCTCAAAGATAAGGGCCCTTTCCACGCACACACAGAGTATCACTGCTCTCTGCAAAAAAAAAAAAAAAAAAAAAAAAAACCTCACAAGTTTCACTAAGTTCCGAGTGTGTGCAGTTTGGTCCTCCCTCTGTATGTAAAGCTTGCCCGCTAAGACGGAAGCAGAGCCAAGGCTCGATGTGGCTGCCCCATTCACACACTCATCACAGGCTGAGCCTGCAACTTTAGGTGGGACCCATTGACCTGCTTAGAGGGTCGAATGTCCGGTTTGACCAAAATCAAGCCCCATCCGAGCTGCCTGAGCTCTGCATCTCTATCCCCATGTCACAGGTTGAGTGTCTGTGCTTCCCAGGTGGTGACCGAGGCCGTGGGGGGCCTGGGATGCGTGGAGGACGCGGCCTGGACCGAGGCGCTCCTGGGGGCCTCGGGGGCCCGGGAGTTTTCCGGGGAGGACGGGGTGGCGACCGTGGCATGCCAGGTGGCTTTAGGGGTGGACGTGGCATGGACAGAGGAGGCTTTGGCGGAGCACGGGGTCGCGGCGGCCCCCCCATGGACGGCCGGAGGGGCATGGGTCCTCCTGGGAAGATGGTGGACATGAAGTGAGTGGGTGACACTGCTCGCCACCTGGAGCCCTGAGGGGTCCCATGCGAGATTTGTCTGGCCCGTTTCCAAGCACTGGGTCCCTTGTAATATTAACCAGAGATTATTTAAAGTTCTGACGTGTGTGTGTGGTGAAAGGTCACGCTGTCTTCTGACAGCCCTCTGTCTCTCTCTCCTCAACCTGCCCAGGGGGGAGCATCGACAGGAGCGCAGGGACCGGCCTTACTGAAGGACACGGCCCGTGGAAATCCATGCTGCACACAGGACTCATTTTTAAGAATGTTTTAAATTCCTAACTCCATATTTATGGAAATACCTTAACGCTGTAACTTGCGTTTTTTTTTTTTTTTTCCTTTCTTTTTTTTACATTTGGTTCCAGTCCATGCATGCTGTGTACAGGTTCTGAAGCCTTGTAAGTGACCATTAAATGTTTTCATTTTTTAAGTGCTCTGGTTATTTTTTGGAGGATATTCAGCTGTGCCATCTACTGTAAGAGCCAAACCAATGGACTCCAAAATGTACATACATTCCGTAAAGGCAACAGCTTTTATTGCTGTGTTGACCTGTATATCTACCAGTTATATATATATCTTTCCTACCCGGATCCAAATACTAGCCATATGGATAATTCTTTTGATGTACCTATACACTTGGATATTTTCATTACCCACAAAATGTGGTTTTAGTGACAGCTGTATGGCTGGTCTCCTGTGACATGCCATCTGCTATGTTTGTGTCCCTGCTGATCTCTAGGGGTTACTAGCCACCTCACTATTGGCCACCCACTAATACTTGCCCCTGCAGAGATGATCACCTTATTTAGTGATTACGAGGTGGGAAAAGGGGTTTCAGCCTGACACGAGCTCCGTCTTGCCTCTAGTGCGAGACGTCGCGGTTAAGAGGGATACTCAAGGGCTTTGTATAAATCGAATAATCCAGTGCTATAAATGTGGATCGTCTGTCAACATGTGAGATCGCCATCTGGTGGCCAGTTCGGAGTCACGGATTGACGGAAGTAGTGCTGAATGTCTTCGGGCTGTCGCCGTGCTCTACTGAGTCATGTGACCCAAAAAGCTGGACGCCAGTTGGTGCAGCCGAAGCGGAGGAGGGAGCGAAGCCCTCTACAGCCGGCGCTGTGTGTCAGTGCGGTCCCCCACGGACCGTCACCGTGTCAATGCGCTTAGGATTACCGGAGGAGCGGGGCATTCTCATTCCCGCATCCCACAGCTCGTCTACCCGGCAGCTTTTCGAGGCTCACGCCGACGGGATTAAAGCCTCTATTGTGTCTCAGTGCCGCTGCCGGTGTGTCGGGGCTGCGGCGCGATACTCCCGAAAGCGGATCCACATGCTGCGGTGTGTCCCCGTCATTCTGGCGGCAGACGGCGGCTGCAGGCGGCGCCAGCATCCGAGTCGTGCGCCTGGGGGGTGTCGCTGATCCTGCGGCGGGCTCGGACCTCGGAACCGGAGCGGGTAACGGCAGCGGAGCGGGAGTGTTGATGTTTTATGATGATGGTATACAATGATTACCGCGATTTAATGCGTAATTCACGCTCCCGTCAGTGCCTAAAGCGGCCGGTCTATAACGGGATCCATCCCGGACACCCCCTGTGGCTCCGGAGCGGCCGCTTTGTGTGGCCGACAGGCCTGATGAGGTACCGGGGATGATTTCCGGAAAAACGGGTGCAGTCGGACAGTACGGCGCCTGTCCGGTAAACATGTTAAACGTTGTCAGTGTCGGCATTTAAATTTCCGGGGCTGTCCGATGGCGCACATGGCTTAGGAGCGCCAGTGATATGTCTCGGGAAGCCGGCCCCCTGGCCCTTTGGTCCCGCCTCACATCGGCACGTGTTTGCGTAGGAAAATAATGGTCACGTCCTAAGAGCCAGCAGTCTGCTCAGGAAATATGTGTGTGCCTTCCAGAAGAGGTGATGAGGCCAGCATGATCCCTGCTGATGGCCTCCCAGGACATGAGGCGAGCCGGGCCGCGTGGAGGAGGCCAAAGAGGAGCTCCCCGGAGATGCTGTACCTGCTGCCAGCCGTCCTGGTGTGGCTCATCACGGGCACCACCATCTCCAGCCTGAACAAGTGGATCTTCGCTGTGTACAACTTCAGGTACCCACTGCTGCTATCTGCGCTGCACATGCTCACGGCCATCGTGGTGGATTACGGCCTCATCCGGCTGCAGCTGGTGGGTGCGACGGCGGCTGCCCAGGGTCAGCTGACTGCCGCCGCCAAGCTCAAGGTCTTCCTACTGAGCCTGACCTTCTGTGCCAGCATCGCCCTGGGGAATGTGGGCCTCAGCTACGTGCAGCTGTCCTTCGCGCAGATGATCTACACGACCACACCGATCTTCACGCTCGCCATCTCCACGCTGATCCTTGGCAAGCAGCATCACGCCCTCAAGTACACGGCCATGATGCCTATCTGCCTGGGCGCCTCCTTCAGCGTCATGGGCGAGCTGCAGTTCGACCAGACCGGCTGTCTCTTCGTATTCGCCGCCACCATGCTCAGGGGGGTCAAGTCAATCCAGCAGAGTGAGTGGGCCTGTAGCAGCGCCTTGGGCTGTCCTGCCCTCCCCTGCATGCTTTCCTGTGTGTTTTTTCTAAGGAATACCATTTAGACGCCACATACGTTAAATAAGCAGCTTTTGGTGTGGGACTGGGAGAGCTTTGGCTGGTTTCCACAGCCTTTGTCGTGTGTTTTAGGGGGCTGAGCTGCGCGTTTTCCGTGTACCTCTTGCTACCCTCTGTTCTTCGATTTCTCCCTCGACTGAAGCGCTGCCTCAGGCTGAGTGAGAGTCTGCAGTGATGAATTAGCGTGACCAGAGGGCGACACAGGAGATCCGCAGCCGTGATGACTCACCCCCAGCCCTTGTTGTGAGGGTCACGTGCATTCAGATCCATTCAGCTTCATTCCTCGATATTTGCCTGCCGTGTCGTGTAACCATGGCTCGAAAATGCAGTATGACTGGAGCTGCGTGTCTCAGAGGCCGCACCCTCTCTGATCACCCTTGAAAAGCCCCACGCTTTAAAGTGGTATTTCTGAGCAGACCCAGAGCTGTCCGAGGGCTGGCTCAGGTTTCAACATGCTATTTTGAAACCCAGCATTGCCTCTGAGGACACGCACCAATCATGCCTGTGCGTGTTTATCTGGAGATGGAGTGACTGCCAATCACAGCGCTCCGTGTGACGTGCCCCGTCCACGCCGCCCTTGTGGTTGATGCTGTGGGCTGGCCCCTCCACCACGAGGGTTGGCCACATGTTCCCTAACTACACGTCTGTTGACATGGTGCGCTGACATCATGCTGTGGCGATTAACTTCATGTATTTATTGTATTTGTTCCACTCTAATAAAAGGCAGTCAGCAAACCTTTGGTGTGCTGGCTGTGTGTGATCTCTGTATGTACACTACCAGTCAAACGTTTTTGCACACCACAGGTTTTTACCACTTTTCCATTTATTTCATAAACTGAAGATTTTTTTATTCTTCTTAACCATTGGAAAGTTGAGTGAACAACTATAAATAAAAATAAGTAAACTAAAACAAGTTACCTTTATAACATGGAAAGAGTATGTAACTGCTTCTCTGACATTCTATTAACTACATACAAACGAGAGGAGGCCATTCGGCCCATCAAGCTCGTTTGGGGAGAACTTAACTAATAGCTCAGAGTTGTTAAAATCTTATCTAGCTCTGATTTGAAGGACCCCAGGGTTTTAGCTTGCGCTACACTAGCATACAATTTGTACAATTCTATGCTTCCAACTTTGTGGGAATGGTTTGGGGAAGGCCCTTCTCCGTTCCAGCATGACTGTGCCCCACTGCACAAAGCACGGTCCGTAATGACGTGGTTGGGTGACTTTGGTGTGGAAAAACTTGACCGGCCTGCACAGTGTCCTGACCCTGGCCCCATCAAACACCTTTGGGACAAACTAGAACGGAGAATGCGAGCTAGGTCTTCACATCCAGCATCACCACCTGACCTCCAAAATGCTCTTCTAGATGAATGGGCATTCCCACAGACACACTGGGAAAGTCTCCCCAGAAGAGTGGCAACTGTTATAACTGCAACGGGGGGCAGCTCCATATGGGTTCAGAATGGGATGTCATAAAATTCCTGTAGGTGTAATGCACAGGTGTCCCAATACTTTTGTCCATATAGTTTATGTGTGATCTGTGTATGTAATCTCTGTGTGGTGATCTCTTTGTGATCCGTATGTGTAGGAGTTCTCTCTGTGATCTCTGAGATCCTTGTGTGTGGTGTGTGTGTGTGTGATCTGTTTGTGCGATCTGTCCATGATCTTTTTGTGTGACCTGTGTGTGCTCAGGCATCCTGCTCCAGGAAGAGAAGATCCCCTCAGTGTTCCTGCTCTACCTGATGGCCATCCCCAGTTTCTGCATCCTGGCCGTGGCGGCGCTGCTGCTGGAGAACTGGGCGGGTCTGGCATCGCCCTGGCATTACGATCTGCGGCTCTGGCTCTGTATCGGGCTGAGCTGCCTGGGCTCCGTGCTGTACAACCTGTCGAGCTGCTGCGTCATCGCGCTCACCTCAGCCGTCACGCTGCACATCCTGGGGAACCTCTCCGTGGTGGGCAACCTGCTGCTGTCGCAGCTGCTGTTCGACAGTGAGCTGTCAGCACTAAGCTGCGCGGGGGCAGTGCTCACGCTCACTGGCATGCTCATCTACCAGAACTGCGAGTACATTGCCGGATACCTGGACTCGCGCCGGCCCACTAGGGCAGCACACCCAGCAGCAAGTGTGAGCGACTAAGATGCGGCGCTGCATCAGCGTCGCATTTGCCAGGGAGATACCTGACGCCAGTGAGAGGATTAAGGTTTGGGTTCGAGCACTTGGGCATTGTCTGGGGGGGGGGGGGGATACTACTTGCTACTCATCTCGACGGCTGATCCAGTTGGTACATGACTGTGGTGGAATGCATCCAGCCCCCCCCCACACACAGCACAGGGGGCTAGTGTGGCCCTCCTATCCTACCTTGTCACTGTGATTTTATTTGAGTGGACAGCAGAGAGGTTACAGTGCACTGAGGACGGTCCCTAACACTGAAGGCAGCTTCAACTGGGCGGGGGTACCTAGGGGGCCCTAGGGCCCCTCCCCCTCAGAGTCTGTTAGCTTTGTGTTTTGTTTACATGAGTGGTGGTTAATGCTGAGGTTAGCTTCTGTTCCCTCAGGGGGGTGAGGTGGAGTTGGGGGGGGTGGGTGTTGCTGGTGTGGTCACTGCGCCCCCACTCACAAGGCACTTTATGGGGAGGGATTGTAGGTGGCCCTCAGCATGGCTGATATACCACTCATGGCCATTATGCCTCTGTCCTCCCTGTTTCCCAGGTTGTTTTGGGGTGGCTTGTGACCCCACAGCTAGCAGAAGCGCAAGGCATTCCCTGGGAAATCGCAGCACTTTCATTTTGAGTTTTACTTTATCTGCCCATTTAATCTTGCCAGCAGACACAAGAGGAAAAGGCAGGGTTCTGCCGGTTCTGGGTTTGTCTCGATAGGGCCGGCCACGGGACGGCGGGGTTCTGCCGGTTCTGGGTTTGTCTCGATAGGGCCGGCCACGGGA
>JAODLD010000124.1:31016946-31029323 GCA_026781065.1 Mormyrops boulengeri
TTGTCTCGATAGGGCCGGCCACGGGACGGCGGGGTTCTGCCGGTTCTGGGTTTGTCTCGATAGGGCCGGCCACGGGACGGCGGGGTTCTGCCGGTTCTGGGTTTGTCTCGATAGGGCCGGCCACGGGAAGGCGGGGTTCTGATGGTTCTGGGTTTGTGTCAGTGGGGCTGGACACGGGAAGGCGGGGTTCTGCCGGTTCTGGACTTGTGTTGATAGGGCAGGTCGTAGGACAGCTGGTGGGATCCATCGCTAGAAAAGGTCATTTAGAACTGAGGGTGTACTAGTCTGTGGCTCTGATAATATAAGCTGCTATTTTTATTCATTGTACTTGGAGCATTTCCCATCTGTTTAAAAATACACGTCCCAGAAAATCCAGCATTGGTGTATGTGCGGGGGGTGGGTCTGTTTTACTGGGTTTGCCTTTTATACTTGAGGAACCTGAAAGAAAACCAAGATGAATAATTTGTTTTATAATAGAAGCACATTACCCACCCCGTCCAAGGTGTGTGTGTGTGCGTGTGCGTGTGCGTGTGCGTGTGTGTGCGTGTGTGTGTGTGTGTGTGTGTGTGTGCGTGCGTGTCAGCTAAGGGGTTTTAATTTGTTGTAAATACTAAAAATATTTATTTGCCAAATATACTGTTTAAAGACTATGCTTTCTCTTAGGCGAAGTTTCATGGTACCAATGTAATGGAAAGTCAACTGCAATATTGAAGTGCTGAGGGCTGATTTACATCTAACTTGACATCATGATTTAACACAGTAATGAGCGCCCCCTGCTTGCTGTCGCTAACTTTGCAAGCCAAGAGATTAATGGCGGGTTGTGGCGCTCATCATGATCTCTAAGAAGGCACCAACCCACCATAACAGTAAAGACTGCAAGTCTTTCCTCCGTTCTGCAGAATTCATTTCTGTGTCTGGCTTAGAATCACAGGCTGAAGATCTAAAGGTGAGGACACTGTTTTAATGTCACCCCGCATAGCTGTGGGAACTGTCAGACTTGCTTCACAAATAGGGGGCAGTAATTCCTAAATGGGTTTTCTGCCTTTAGAAATTTAATTATTGGCCACCGGATGGCGCCAACTCACTGTGTTGTATAGGCTCCAGAGTAGTATTTGTAGTACTTTTAGAGTCATGTGGTGCTGCTGGGAGAATATGCATTATTTCTTTGTTTTATTATTATTATTATTATTATTATTATTGTGTATATTTGCACATGTTACTGAGAATAAAGACTAAAAGCTTGTCTCATGCTGGTGTCTCTGTCACTTCATCTGGAAGCTGCAGGCACTTACACATAAACATGTGACGAAGGTGATGAGCAGGCTGACCCCCCCCACCCCCCACCCCGTGCACGACCAGGTCCAGGGGCCGCCTGCAGCGTAATTCTGAACCTCCGGCTGCCGCCTCCACACTCCAGTACCTGAAGACGTGAAGTGCACATCTCATATTTCTGCTGGTGTTCAGGGGTTCTGTCATGGTAATACCTGTGCCTCATGTCCTTGCTGGGCTGTGACATGTGACGCTCCTGATTCCAGGCTGGAGCAACTGCTGTGGTCACTGATTGGCCACCATGGTCGGTCTCTAAGAGCAGGGCTGTATGTGTGGCGATGATGTCAGGCAGTCAGCCCTCTCACTTGCCTCACCCTCAGGCCTGGTCCTGCCTTATCACTAACCGCATATTTAGTGACGGGATCCTGCCAGGGTGTCACCACGAAAGCAGGATGATGCTCATGCGTTTAACTCTGAAAAGCCACCAATAAACAGACCAGGGCTGCCGCATCTTGGCCGTGTCAGGGTACTTCCCAGACAGATGGTTTACTTCAGATCGTGTGTGTATCTCTGCTGTTACACACGGTGTGTGGATCTGCAGGGTGAGTAATGTAAACACCAGCCCCTTCCCTGTACGCCTGTGTCCTGTTTTGCCTTAATAAGGAAAAGTGGTGTTTCCCAGCTCCTGCCACTGCTTCTCTGTGTTAAACCCGCCCTAGCTCTGGCAGGAAGCACAATGTTCCAAAGCTAATGTAGCCTTCTGGATTCGTTGGGAAACCAAGCATTCCAAAGCCAGGGTAGCCTTCTGGATTCGTTGGGAAACCCAGTGACCTGGACTGAACTGGTCATGAGAAATGTGTCATGGGTGACAACCTGCTCAGAAGCTAAGCTACCCCCCAGAGGAAGATGGAGATAAAGAGGAAGAGAAGTGTAGAGGTGGAAAGATGAAGGCAATCGGCTTCAGGAAAGACAGAAGCCATCGATGACGGGGGGGGCGAGCAGCAGCGGGGAAGGCAGTGCTGTAGCCTGGGGGTGTGGCATCACCACTAAAAAGCTGAGGTGCTGGTGCTGAGAGCGAAGGAGACCAACAGAGATATGAGCATCTCACTCAGCATCCAGGTCAAGGGCGGCCGCTCCACATCCAGACCAGGGCACAGCACAGGTGAGGGTGGATCCCCCCTAACCCTAACCCTACCCTTCCTGCTGTGTTCACCTGCTAATTCTTAACTGCTGTGATTTAACTCTGCATTTACCATATTTTTCGCCGATAAAAGCCTTCGGTGTAGACATTCAGATTTATGGTTTATGGTTTGTGTGAAATATAAAAGCAACACGACGAACATTACAGTTAAACAGCATGAGCTGTGTATGGGCTGTATATATAAACACAGCACAGTGCTAATTATTTTCAATAAAGTAATAGATGACAATTATTCATGTTAGTGTTTTTCTCTTATTAACAGAGTTAACTGTGGACAAAGCTGCCCAGGTAAGGCTGTGTGTGCATATCTGACCAGCTAAAGCCCTTAAATGGCATCTGACAGAAGTGTCTTTTGTCTGTTTCAGACACCTTATTTTTCTTTGGTTTGGATTTGTATTCTGAGATTTTCTCCATGCATGGGGACAAACCTTTGTGCATGAAGCCGCGCTGAGCAGTGCACCAAAGAAAGAGAGACCCCTCAGTTAATGATGTATGTGTATGTTTTTGAAAGTGGTAACGTGACAGAGAGAGATGGGAATGAATCCCAGAGAGAGAGAGAGACAGGAATGAATCCCTGAAAGATGACACAGAGAGAGAGAGAGAGACAGGAATGAATCCCTGAAAGATGACAGAGAGAGAGAGAGAGAGAGAGAGACAGGAATGAATCCCTGAGAGATGACAGAGAGAGAGAGGAGGAGGAGAGATGGGAATGAATCCCAGAGAGAGAGAGAGAGAGAGAGAGAGACAGGAATGAATCCCTGAGAGATGACACAGAGAGAGAGACAGGAATGAATCCCTGAGAGATGACAGAGAGAGACAGACAGAGAGAGACGGGAATGAATGAGAGATGATAGAGAAAGAGAGGGAGGATATCCATCCATTTTGCAAAACCACTTATCCAGCACAGGGCTACTGGGGGCCTGGGATCTATCCCAGCAGGAAGAGAGCATGTCCCTACAGGGTCCTCCTGCCCCGCCCTACAGTATATTAACCCCTAGGCCCCCAGCCCTTCTAGTCTTACCCCACATTAACCCTGGGCCCCAGCCCTACTACCCCTGCACCGTGTTAACTCCTGGGCCCTGGACCCCTGGCCCTCCAACCCCTGCTCCCTGATGTTAACCCCAGGCCTCCAGCCATCGTGCCCCCACCTCACGTTAACCCCTGGCCCTGGGCTCCAGCCCACTAAGTGGTTCCTGCTCTTCTTTGTACTTTTAGCCAGAGCTGGAGAAGGACCCTGGTCTTCTTGGTATGGAGGCCGTATCTCTGAGCTCCAGTGCAGCTGTTGTGTCCTGCAAGCATGGTAATTATAGCAGGCATCCTGCATCCACCCTGAATGCTGGGGGCCAATCCCATGCAACACTTTCCGGAACGAGGCATGATGGGAAATGTGGAGTTTACTGCTCCTCTACATCTTCCCCCAGACCAAAAGGACCTCATTGAGCAGGGGAAGGAGCAGGAGGGGCAACCAGGTGGGGGTGCTGAGGAACTGATGGTGAGGAGTCAGGGCAGAATGACAGATGAGTGTCTTACCAGGAAGAGCGGCAGACACGAGCCTGACCGTGAGAACCTCCCCCCTAGTCTATCATTCAGCCACAGTCAGCCTCAGGTTGCCAGTTTAACTTTTCACCTGCATGGTGATTTCTCTTCTCTCTCCCTGCCAGGACAGTCGATCCAAACATCTCGTCAACAAGCCAGCTCCTCCATCACGAAGCTGGCTTACAGGTGACAGTGAGAAGGGCTGCCATACACTTGCTTGATTGCTTGATGTGGCGGGCCCTACTGTGATTGCTTGATGTGGCGGGCTCTACTGTGATTGCTTGATGTGGCGGGCCCTACTGTGATTGCTTGATGTGGCGGGCCCTAGTGTGATTGCTAACTGTGCCCAGGTACAGAACACAAGATACAGGTACCTTATACATGCAGGATGTATAAATAAAAATTGCTGTGTTGCATACTATATAAATCTATGTGTGTCACTGTGCCCAAAATGAAGGTAAAAAAATAAGGACATCAATCATGAATTTTATTGTGAGGTGTATGATGTTTTCCTTGCTATTTTCATCAACACAAAAAGTTGCATGGTGATGACAAAGCTGTGCTTGGGCCAGGATCATTAAGCATAATGTGAGCACAGACCAACAGGGGAATGGGGAGGGGGGGCAATCATGCCCAAGCACAGTACAAGGCAACCGGGCCAAGTGTGAGTACTCCTGAGTCCTTGCTGACCCAATACTAACCTCTGACTGACTCCTTTCTGGCTCCTGGCTGACCCTTTGTGGGGCCCTGTCGAAACCTGGACTCTCTTCAGCCCTCTGCAGCCTGGGGAACGGACCCGTGGAGGACTGGCAGAGCTTGAGCGAAGGCAAGCAGAGAAACGCAAGGAGATGATGAAGCCGAAGACTTTCTCAGCACCCTCACCCCGAGCCCTGGCCCAGAAACTGGAGAGCGAGAGCACGGGGTAAGTCAGGGCTGGAAAGACATCTCAAAATATTTATTTTTACCGTATACCTCCTAGTACTACACTGGCAATGTTTACATCAATTCCTGCCAAAAATGCACTTTGAGTTCAAATATAAGATAAAAAAGATGGAGAGTGAGAAGAGGGGAGATTGAAAAATGTTGGGAGGAGTGTGAATAGAAAGAACATGGATTTGAGGGCATTTTTACCTCTGCGCTGTGCGGCTTATACGAGACCATCCAATTTCTGTCCCCTTGTAACCCTCTGTGTTTTGAGTTTGTTTGTGTCCCTGTAATCATTGTGTGCTTGTCTTTCTCTTGACCATGCCAGAGCTACTGGTCCAGCTGTTGTCCGGATCCAAAGACCTGGCCGCTCCCCTGGTTCTGGGACCAATAACAAAAATGTCAAGCAGATGCTGTTGGACTGGTGTCGGGCAAAGACACAAATGTATGAAGTAAGTGTGAGCACATGACAGTGAGACCCAGGACAGGAGGCCAGACTGAAGGAAATTTAGAGGCAAAAATGCGCACAAATGACATGCCCTGTGCCTGGGTGGAGACTGGAGTGTTACCCACTGAGTCACTGCGCTGAAATATGAGAGTTCAGGCAAAGAGGAAACATACAGGCACAGGTCTTCATGTGTAAGAGTTTGTGTGTGTGGCAGTTTGCGTATGTGGTGGTGTGTATGGTGGTCTTCCTGTGTCTGACTCTTGTCCTTCTTCTCCTGTCCCTTCGGAGCAGAATGTCCACATCCAGAACTTCTCCTCCAGCTGGGCTGACGGCCTGGCATTCTGTGCCCTGGTGCATAGCTTCTTTCCCCAGGCCTTCGATTTCAGCGCACTGGACCCCAGGCAGCGGCGGCACAACTTCCACACTGCGTTTAGTGCAGCAGAGTCAGTGTCGGCGCCTAATGCACACCCAAAAGCACAGTCTGCACACAAACACACACAGTGACTGGCCACACCCTCACTGACAGCAGGCAATCCCCATCCCCCCTCCAGGCAGCAGGCCAACGTCCCCTGTCTACTGGAAGTGGATGACTTGGTGCGGATGGAGGAGCCAGACTGGAAGTGTGTGTACACCTACATCCAGGAGTTCTACAGGTGCCTCGTGGACAAGGGCCTTGTCAAAATCAAGAAGCCAACCTGACCTAGGTGTGGGGCTAACAGCAAACCTAATTA
Organism: Mormyrops boulengeri; assembly: GCA_026781065.1. NCBI lineage: Eukaryota > Metazoa > Chordata > Actinopteri > Osteoglossiformes > Mormyridae > Mormyrops > Mormyrops boulengeri. The sequence continues at coordinate 31,023,056 of JAODLD010000124.1, forward strand.
ACTTAGGATCCTTAGGATCCTTTACAGTGCTCATTAATATCGGTCCTGTGTTATGATTCAGCGTTCAGTAAGAGACATTCTGTGTTATGATGGATTGTTCAGTAAAAAGGATTCTGTGATACAGCCTTTAGTTGTGAGGATCTGTGATACAGTGCTCAGTTTTTAGGATCCTGTTATGTAGTGTTCAGTTAAGAGAATCCTGTGATAGTGTTCACTTGCTAGGATCCTGTGATACAGTGTTCAGTTATGAGGATACTGTGATATGATGTTCAGTATAGGAGGTCCTGTGTCTTCTGATGCAGCATTGCAGCATGTATGGTACAATAACATGTTCAGTTAGCAACAGTAGTTTAGGATATGTAATGAGAGGGAAACAGCAGACACAGTGCCCTCTGCCTGCAGGCCAGCAGTAGTGCAGCAGTTCCGCTATCTCAAGCTCCACACTCTAAAAGGAGATGTTTGCTCAGGCTGCTGAGTCCACTGTGCAAGGGCAGAATTTATGAGTCCAGCCTGTCGGGAATGTGCCGTTCTGTATCTCTCTGACCTCTGTTTAATCCTACGAGAAGCTACTCTGTCACGCAGCATCGCTGTTGAGCCAAAAGTGTGAAATGCTTATTATTATTATTATTATTATTATTATTATTATTATTATAGTTGCTGCTGTTGTTGTTGTCGTCGTCATCATTATCATCATCATTATTATTATTTCTCTGGTTAGTGATATCTTAAGCTGGATATAATACTGTCAGTTTATCAGAGGTGGCAATTTTAGGTCCAGAAAGTAAATATCCAGACCAGGATTTTGTTTCAACCAACCAGTTGAGCATAAAGAGTCACAGTCACAGAGTACTCAAGTGGTTGGTTGAAACAAAATCCTGGTCTGGATTTTTACTTTCTGGACCTGAAATTGCCACCGCTGCAGTTTATGCTAAGTAATTTCCTTAGCAGTACACGAAGCAGACCCTCCTGGAACTTGACCCAGTGCAGATCCTCACAATCACTGGACTGATTATGTTATCAAGTCAAGTCGAACTTTGTCATTTCAAAATATGCAAGCACACCATGAAATAAAAGTGTTTGTCCATGACTTTAAAAAACTATTTTACACATGAGAAATACTTGACTATAATCAATGATTAAATATATATGCTATACAAAGAGTGCAACTTTCAAATAGGGCTGTGCTTGACTATAAACAGCTTACAGTGGAAGAGCAGGGTTTTTTAAAAAGGGGGTTACAGTGTAAAACCATTTATTATGTGCAACTGATGCATAAAGTGACTGATGCAGGCAGTTGGTAGACAGGTATGAAAGTGGTTCAATGGAATTCCAAACACGGTGTTGAGGGGTTTGATGGCATGAGGAAAGAAGTCGTTACAGAATCTAGTGGAGTCTTCTTCCAGATGGGAGGGGGTTGAAGAGGCCAAGGGAGGGGTGAGAAGGGTCGTTGAATTTGCCTGTGGCTTTGTGGATGTAGTGCTTATCAGTGTCTTGGGTGGTAGATGGGTCCCGATGATGTTTTTGACTGTCCTCACTACTCTCTGCAGGGTATTTTGTCCTGAGGCTTTGCAGTTGCCATAGCAGACAGTGACACAGCTCCCACAGCAGACAGTGACACAGCTCCTACAGCAGACAGTGACACAGCTCATCAGGATGCTCCCTATTGTCCCTCAATAGAAGCAGAAGATCATGAGGAGTGTGGGTAGCAGGCGTGCTCTGCTTAGGCAGCAGAGAGTGTGGAGGCACCATGGTGTTTTCTTTAGAAGATAAGTGATGTTGAGGGTCCATGTGACATCATCAGCAATGCGCATTGTGACGAACCTGGTGCTCATGATGACCTCCACAGTTGAACCATTGATGCAACAACTATGGTGTCATCTGTGAACTTGATGGTGTGGTTGGAGCAGCAGGTGCCAGAGCAGTCATGGGTCAGCAGAGTGAAGAACAGTGGGTGGAGCACACGCCCATGGGGGGCCATTGGACTTGTCCCCCAAAGATGATCGTCTGTGGTCTTTCAGTAAGAAAGTCTAGGATCCAGTTGCAGAATATTGAATTTATACTAAGCCCTTCCAGTTTGTGTATTAGTGTCTGTGGAATGATTGTATTGAATACTGAACTGAAATCTATGACCAGCATCCTGTCAGAGGCATTCTTGTTGTCCAGGTGTGCCAAGGTTAGATGGAGGGCAGCTGTTATTGTCATCCATGGACTAACATGCGAACTGGAGAGGATCCAATGTGGAAGGAAGGCTGACCCAATGTGGCCCATGACTAGTCTCTCGAAGCACTTAGTAATGGTTGATATGAGTGCTACAGGATGGAAGTCATTTAGACAGGTCACTACTTTGGTACTGGCGTGACGGTGTCTGTTTTGAAGGATAAGGGATGATGAAGATGCTAAAGATGTCCGTGAAAACATCTGCCACTTGATCTGTACAGTCCCTGAGTACACAACCAAGTATACTGCCAGGTCCAGCAGCCTTGCATGGGTTTACCTTGGGTAGGGTTCTGCTGAACTCGTCAGGAGGGATGGATTTACATGCAAGCACCTTGTTCTCTGGTAGGGAGGCATTTCCGGCACAGGTTTGTTGGGTGGACATGTAGTCAGTCATGGCTTGTATGCCCTGCATAATCTGTGTTATATCCACATTTTACCTCCTTAATGGCGTGTGATAGATTGTTCCTCGCTGCTTTATCACCTGATTTGAAGGCAGCGTCACGGATTCTCAGCAGTGCCCAGACATCTGGTGATATTAACTGATCTGGGATCAGATTCCAACCTCAGTGGGCATGAGCTAGGACATAATGTAGCCCGGCTTGCTGCTTGGCATGACGTGCACTGGCCCAGTTTTTACAGTGTGCTGTTGGGACCAAGGTTAAAATCCACTGAACTAGTTATATTTATGTGGTTATAAGTGCATAGCCTGACCTCTAGAGGCTATACTCACATACTGCATGATTAGCTGAAGCAGCAAAAGTTATATTTTTTCATAATATGTGTGTTTCTTCCAAACGAGTACTCAGTTCGGTATATTAATGAAGTGATTCAAACTATACGTCTCTCAAGAGCATGCAGCAGAATGATCCTTTAATGGTTTTTTCATTGCATGTGCAGCCCCCACAGCATATGTGTGTTTAGGGTTATGTATTATGTATTTATGTATATATTACATTGTGGGGATGAAAGGTATTTATTACATTTTTCAGACCCCACAAGAAGACATTCAATTTATAAAAATCTGTAATCGAGAACCTAAAAATATAAGTTTTGTATTTTGTTTGGTTATTTATGGTTAAGGTTAGGGCTGGGTGGGGGTTAAGGTTGTCATAGTTGGGATTAGGGTTATGCCGATAGAAATGAATGGAGAGTCCCCACAACGACAGGAATATATGAACTATGTGTGTTTGCCGTGTTTATCAGCTCTCTTCCCCGTTGCTCCCTCTTACAGGACTCGGCATCCCACTGGCCTGGCCACACTGCTGGCTTTGCCTCTCATCTCTACCTGTACATAGAAACAGAAGTGTTGGTGGGGGCGTGGTGAGAGTCAGCTACACACCCACATACAAACACACAAAATAAACACTACGCGTAATAGGAACATGCCCCCTTGGGCATAAACACAATCAAATAAGCACAAACACCATATTATAAACACAAACTGTAATAACTCCACACACTGTCCTATAAGCAAACACTGTAATAAATCTACACACTGTCCTATAAGCAAACACTGTAATAAATCCACACACTGTCATATAAGCAAACACTGTAATAAATCCACACACTGTCATATAAGCAAACACTGTAATAAATCCACGCATTATCCTATAAGTACACACTGCATATATTTTTTACTGTATTGTTTTCCCTGCAGACTGAAGTCTCCTGCTTTGTGTATTTCTACTAAATGTATATTATGAAAAAATAAAACAGTTTTAATAAATCCAACATATGCTTCATAAAGTTTACATGACATATAATTGATTAATTACACTAAAAGCATATTGTCCCAGTTGCTTGTTACCATGGTCCTATGTTGAAGCTGGAGCTTTGTGAAGCTCTTATTGGCTGATTGCAAAAAAGCTTCTAGTTGCACTACATATGCCAGACAACACACATTGTTAATGTTACATATTAACTACTATTTAAAAAGTGAAGAACATGACAGACTGTGAATGGAGTGAGCATGTGGAGAATGTGAAAGCAACGATTATGAGTGAGGAAATGTGAATGCAGTGACTATGGAGTAGAATGTGAATTCAGTGAGTATAAGAGAGAATGTGGATGCAGTGAATATGAGTGAGAGAATGTGAATGCAGTGAGTATGAGGGAAAGAATGTGAATGCAGTTATTATGGGGGGAGAGAATGTGAAAGCAATGAGTATGAGTGAGAGAATGTGAATGAAGTGAGAACTGTGAGCCATATGGATTGCTGTTTGAATTTTCTCAATTTTACTTGTGGGATACCAAAGTATGATTTTCACTTTAGCTGTTTCCAATGGAAAACTATTTTTTAGGCTGAAACAGGAGGATTTACCAAAAGCAGAATGGACATTTACGTGCAGGTCCACACACATAAAAACAAATACCCAAGTGTGGTACTTTCTAACTAATAATGAATATCTTCATATATAGTGACTGCCTATCTAATGAGAATGTGATAGCAAAAACTGTCACCTTGGCTGAAATACTTTATGGAAGAAACCATGTCAGGTTCGTGTCAGGTAACCTGTCTGAGGACGCGCTGAGCTGGTTCGTCCTCAGTCAAATTCTGTGCAGAAGAAGAGTTGTTGTACTTGTAGTACGGAAAAACATAAAAACACATGGAAATTTGATCGTCCTCTGTGATGCTCGGAAAGTCTGTAAACAATAAATGCGTGTGCTTTCAAAGCGCGTTACGAACCTCCGACTGCTATCTTGAGCCTGTTCCTGGATCCCGTTTGAAGCATATTAAGTTGAAGATTCTTATCGTGCACTAAAAGTCGTATGTTCACGCTATGAATAGAAAGCCGCGTCCCCTCGGTCGCCTCCTCCTAAGTGTCATTGAGCAACCTTGACGAGCGCCTCCGTCTGACGGCCCGTCATGCTTGGGGGGTGGGGCTGCGCACCCGGCAGGCGGTGCGGGCGCAGGCAGGGAGCCGCCGGGACCTGAGTGCCAGGGTGATGGAAGACGGACGCTTGCTGCTTCATTTACTGAGCGGGCTGGTCGGCAGCGTCTGCGCCCATCAGTCTCCCCGCAACTCGCCTACCGGTGATCAGCGCCCGTATGCTGAAGAAATCGGCTCTGGTGAAGCAATTTCCCCTGTCACTGCGGATTTGTGATGCAGCGTCCGGGATGCGTTGTGTGAGCCGCTGAAGGACGCCTGTAGTTCGAGCCTCTTTGCTCCGCATGCCGATTGGAGCAGCCGAACAGGTAAAGCGTTGTGCCCGCCGTGCTGCCCGCAAAGCCCGGAGGCGCCTCTCCGCTGCATGCTGAAGGTCCCGGGGCGCCGGCTGGTCCCGTTTGCTCCTTCACGGTCTAATTATTTTCCGTGATGAACACCGAGGAAAAAGCGATACCGCGGCGCCTAGTGACGGTTTGGGGTCGACGGAATGTGACCGTGACCGTAGCCGGGGTCAGGACAGTGTTTGAGCGTCTTGAGAAGGCGTCCTGGAGGGGGGCAGAGCTGTGATTAGGAGTCCCGTTAGGGGTCAGGTCTGTCTTTAAGCATCCTGGATTTGATCACGTCTGTGTTTGAGTGTCCTGAAGAGGGTGTCCTGGAGGGGGGTCAGGGTTTTGATTAAGCATCCTGAAGAGGATCTGGGTTGTAATTAAGCATCCTGGAGGTGGTCAGGGCCGTGTTTTATACATTCTGCAGGGGGTCAGGGCTGCTGTGCTGCATGTGCTGGTATCTGTGCTATAATATAACTTACTGAGACTCCCTGTACCCACTTCCTGATGCTCACTTTCAGATGCTGACCCTCTGACACTGACTCTCTGAAGCTTACTCCCTGATGCTGACTTTCTGATGTATACCCTTTGATTCTGACTCTCTGATGCTTTCTCCATGATGCTGACTTTCTGATGCTGACTCTCTGACACTGACTCTCTGATGCTGACTTTCTGATGTATACCATTTGATGCTGACTCTGATACTTACTCCCTGATGCTGACTTTCTGATGTATACCCTTTGGTTCTGACTCTCTGACACTGACTCTCTGACACTGACTCTCTGATGCTTACCCCGTGATGCTGACTTTTTGATTTTTGACAGTGACTCTCTGACA
>JAODLD010000124.1:31029423-31044383 GCA_026781065.1 Mormyrops boulengeri
CACTGACTCTCTGATGCTTACCCCGTGATGCTGACTTTTTGATGTTTGACAGTGACTCTCTGACACTGACTCTCTGAGCACACTTATCATTTTCTCTTATGTTCATAGGAGCAGGATTGTAATAGGATCTTAACAAATCCCTTCCATAAGAATATAAACAGACTTATTTGCAAGTCCTCACACATCCACATTTGAATTGCATGTTTGTGAAGTGGTAGTAGTTTTAACAATTAGCAAAAATAAATAAATAAATGGTCTCCAAGCATTCAGATTCTTGCTTGCCATTATCTCCACATATAAAACTGTATGGATAATATAAGTAAAACTGATTACTGACGATATCTGGATCAACCCCAAGAACTATGGACCCCCATGTATTAAATAGGTGCCCTGCGAGCAGACAACACATACAGGCACTGCTAAGCTGGTTTGTTAGCCACATTGCACAAGGGACCAGTATTATGTGTAAATGTGATACATTTAATCATTTATCTTTCATATTGATATTTCACTATCAACATAACCGTTTGTGATGCAAAATTAATGTGATCCAATCAGTCCTGGAGCAAAACTGTCATCTGGATAAAAATGTTCCATATGAGATGGTCAGAGGACAGGGTGACCATAATGCCGCTGTCTGTGAGACGTTAGAGGTCAGGGTGACCGTAATACTGCTGTCTGTGAGATGTCAGAGGACAGGATGACTGTAATATTGCTCTGTGGGATAGTCAGAGGACAGGGAGACCGTAATGCTGCTCCCTGTGAGACAGTCAGAGACCAGGGTGACTGTAATACTACTCTGTGAGGAGAGGACAAGGTGACAATAATGCTGCTGTCTGTGAGATGTCAGAGGACAGGATGACTGTAATATTGCTCTGTGGGATAGTCAGAGGACAGGGAGACCGTAATGCTGCTCCCTGTGAGACAGTCAGAGACCAGGGTGACTGTAATACTACTCTGTGAGACGATCAGAGGACAAGGTGACGATAATGCTGCTGTCTGTGAGACGTCAGAGGACAGGGAGACTGTAATACTGCTCTCTGTGAGATGGTCACAGGACAGGGGGACCGTAATACTGCTGTTTGTGAGACGCCAAAGGACAGGGTGACCATAATACTGCTCTGTGAGATGATCAGAGCACAGGGTGACCATAATACTGCTCTGTGAGATGATCAGAGGACAAGGTGATCATAATGCTGCTGTCTGTGAGAAGGTCAGAAGGATCCTTTGGTATTACGTGAGACCTTTGCTTTGTGTGTTTCTCTCAACATTAATAATTTGTGTGGAAAATACACTCATGCTGTGTGCCCAGCCATCTCACCTCCGTCTTATTTTCCTTTCTTCCTTTATTTGTTTATAAATAATCCACATGTTTCACATATGCCATTTCAGGGTGACATCCTAAGCACATTCACTGAAGGACCTCAGCTTCTGTATTACACTCCAAAGCAGAGGCTGTCTGTCACTGAGCCTTCTTTCCTCTCCACTTCTGTACCACAGTCCAGAGCAGAGGTTGTCTATCCCGGTGCCTGCTTCCCTCTCAGCTTCTGTACCACACTCCACAGCAAAGGCTGTCTATCACGTTGCCTGCTTTCCTCTCAGCTTGTGTACCACACTCCACAGCAGAGGCTGTCTGTCACAGTGCCTGCTTTCCTCTCAGCCGCTCTGACTGATATCGTCCACCCCTCGGATTCTAAGTAACCTTTTCAGTTTGCTTTTAAAACTGTCTTCTCTCAAACCCTTTTGATTTTTTTAAAATAAATGCTCATTTCAATAGCAAATGCAAGCAGGTAAGAGCATATATTATAAAATATACCGATAAAACTGTACTTGAATCTGTCATCTATAATGCTTTATAGACACCTTCATAATGGATTACAAATCATCTGCAATGCATTATAGTGGTCTGTATAAGAATTTGTAAAGCATTACAGCACCAAACATCCTTAATTCTTATACCGACCATTATAATGAATTATGGATGCTTTGTAATGCATTATGAAGGTGTCTATAATGCATTCTAGATGACAGCTTCAAGTACAGTTTTATCAGCATATATTGTAATATATGCTATTTCCTGCTTTGTAATATATTATTGTAATCTATACTACTGTACAGTGCCTTATGACTGTCACCAGTAGATGCTGTAATGCTTTATTAATTCTTATCATTTTTAGTATTTCAATTTAATTACCCTTATGACTTCTAAAACGCTTCAGTTCATTATAGCAAATGTTTTCCTTTAATTTACCTACGCAATTATCGGAGTAGTTAAAATTATAACAAAACAGTAATGGTGGTTTTACATTGTGCGAAGCTCGGTGGAATACTACACAGGCGCACCAGGGTTATGCACGACCTACTGATGAGGAAAAACATATAGCTGCTATTCTGTACCGGTGCTCTGTCGAGTTGAGCTACTTTGTCGAGTTAGGCTACCGTAGTGCTAATCGATAGCCCTAACCCTAACCTTAACCCTAACCCCCTAAAACCCTAACCCTAAACCCCAAAAAACCCCTAAAACCCTAACCCTAACCCCTAAAACCTAACACTAATCCGAAGACGGTGGAACTGCACATGCGCAGACAGGCTCGATAGCACGTCTCAATAGGTAGCTCAACCCGTCAGAACACCGGCAGAATAATCAAACCAATCTAAGTGTTGTCTATTCCCGTTTATTAGATTACCATTAGTACGGAGAGCTTTTTGAATATTTTTTTGTCCTTGTAGCTGCTGAATACACTCATTAAGACATAAAGTTGTCTGCATGCTACCTAATTAGAATCTCAATCGAATAAGTATTTAAGGAAATGTTCTGGCTAAAATCTGGGGTTATTCTGCGTTGATTGACGGTGCCAGGGTGTGTTCGTGAACATTGGGCTTGTTGGGACCAGTGTTATCGTAAACTAACATTGAAACGAAAATGGACACTAAATCAAAGAAACCAACTCGTGAACTGATATAAAAATGAAAACTATTTACAAAAAAAAAATAATCAGCAGAAAGCAGCACCACACCATCAACATCTATTTTCCTTGTTTATCCACAATATCTCCTCGTTTATAAGATGTTGTGGTTGCTGAGCTGCCCCTTTCTTGACCTGGTTTCCCTGAAGTCGCTGTCCGTGCCGAAAAGCCAGCGTCCATTATCTAAATCCCTGCAATAACATTACGTTTGTTGTAAAAATTAAATTAAATTAAATGGTCTATTTGATCTTCTGGAGAAGAATTAACCGTTTAAAATATAAGATAGTTACTAGATTAAAACATAGAAAAGTAGTCCTTAGTGGCAGCCATTCACGGTGTTTTCAAGTCAGAGTGAACCTGAAGGTTGAACCTGAAGTGGCTTTGGTAACACTTTACTTAAGGCCATGTTTTTAGTTATTTATAAACACATTTATAACAAATAATAATGCATTCATAAAGCGTTATAAACATGGTTATAAATGTGTATCAAAAGGCATAACGCATTATAGTCATATGCATCATGAATTACGAATGTTTTATGAAGCTCTTATCTATAATGCACTATAGAAACCTTCTTTATAATGCATTATAAGGGTCGGTATAAGCATTAAGGGAGCTTTGTCCTGCATTATAAAAGCGTCCATAGTTCATTATAGATGACAGCTTCATAAGGTAGTCATAATGCATAATAATGGCTATAATGTGTTATGCTATTTTATATTTATAGCCATGTTTATAACGTTTTATGAATGCATTATGAATGTGTTTATAAATTACTAAAAACATGGCCTTAAGTAAAGTGTTACTTTGGCTTTTCTGAGCTTTTATAGTGCTCTTCACTGGGCATCAACAGGCACCTATTAGCCTAAAGGCTTCTCTATCTTTCTTTGTCCTTTGCCATCTCCATCCTCTCTATAATTTTAGTGTTTTGTTTCCATTTCCTGTAGCCGCAGTCTGGCACTGTAGATAGGACAGATCCCCAGACCTACATACCTTCCCCATACTTAACCCTCACCCTTCCACTTTTGGTACACACAGCATCCCAGTCTCATGTGCTTCTCTCTTTTTATTTGATTTTTACAGCTAAATATTGTACAGTTCACTGAGGAACGTGGGGAGGATCTTGCTGGTTTCAGGTGAGTCCTTCTCCTTGTGCTTGGTACCATGTGCAGTGCATGTAGCGTTTGACCCCTCAACTGAGTTATCTGTCTCCACATAGGCTGTCATCAATGGACCCAGACCTTATAAACCAAAACCAGCTGGATCCCGACTGGCCCTCCAAGCCAGTCTCACTGTTGCCTGACCCAGTCAGTCCTGTGCCCCCCCGGGCCATCAGAAACCTGGGCTGGCCAACAGCCACACATGCTGACCATGAGTCTACTGCCACTAGCTGTACAACTCCACCCACTGATCATGTGACCACACCTCCTGAGATCATATGGCCTGATCTCACAGTCCACACTTTCAGAGCTCCTTTCTCTGTTCCAGTTAGGGCCACCTCTGCCCCTACACCAAACCTTAATACTGCCCCCGTCCCTATTCCAGTTAGGGACACCCCTGCCCCAGTCCCTATTCCAGTTAGGGCGACCTCTACCATTGTCCCAGTCCCTATCCCAGTTAGGGACACCCCTGCCCCAGTCCCTATTCCAGTTAGAGGTACCCCAGCCCCTGCTCCAGTACCTATTCCAGTTTGGGCAACCCCAGCCCCAGTCTCTATTCCAGTTAGGGACACCCCTGCCCCTGTCCCAATTCCAGTTATGGCCACTTCTATGATTGCCCCAGTCCCTATTCCAGTTAGGGACACCCCTGCCCCAGTCTCTATCCCAATCAGGAGCACCCCTGTCCCTGCCCCAGTCTCTATCCCAATTAGGGACACCCTTGCCCCAGTGCCTATTCCAATTAGGGGCACCCCTGTCCCTGTACAAGTTAGGGACACCCCTTCCCCTGCCCTAGTCCCTATTCCAGTTAGGGACACCCCTGCCCCAGTTCCTATTCCAGTTTGGGACACCCCTGCTCCCACCTCCATCCCTATTACAATTATGGACACTCCTGTCCCTGCCCTGGTCTCTATTCCAGTTAGTGCCTCCTCTACCATTGTCCCAGTCTCTATTCCAGTTAGGGATACCCCAGCCCCAATCCCTGTTCCAGCTTGTGACACCCCTGCTCCCACTCCTGTTCCTATTACAATTATGGACACTCCTGTCCCTGCACTGGTCTCTATTCCAGTTAAGGCCACCTCTACCATTGCCCCGCTCCTAATTCCATTTAGGGACACCCCTGCTCCTACTCCAGTCCCTATTTCAGTTACAGACACCCCTGCCCCAGTCCCCATCCCAGTCAGGGACCCCCCTGCCCCAGTCCATATTCCAGTTAGGGACACTCCTGCCCCAGTTCCTATTCCAGTTAGGGACACCACTGTCCCTGCCCCAGTCCTTTTTTCAGTCAGGGCCACCCCTACCCCTTTCCCTGTCCCTTTCCTGGTTAGGGACATTCCTGCTCCAGTCCCTGTTCCAAGTAGGGCCACACCTGCTTCTGTCCCAGTCCCTATTCCAGTTAGGACAACTCCTGCCCCAGTCTCTATTCCAGTTAACACCACCCCTGCAACTGTCCATGCCCCAGTCTCTGTTCCCATTAGGTATGCCACTGCCCCACTCCCTTTTCCAGTTAAAGCTCCCCCTGCTCAAGTTCCTGTACCAGTTAGAGATCCCCCTTCCACAGACCCCATTCCAGTTCAAGCTCTGCCACTTCCAGACCCTGTTCCATTCGGGGATCCCCCTGGTCTATTCACTGTTCCATTTATAGCCCCCCCAACTCCTGTTCTAGTTAAGGACCCCCCTGCCCCACTCCCTGTCCCAGGTAAGGATACTCCTGTCTCAGTCCCTGTTTCAGTTAAAGTTCTACCTTCCTCTGTCTCTTTTCCAGCTAAGGCCAACTCAGGCCTTGTTCCAGTTAGGGATCTCCCTGTCTTACTCCCTGTTTCAGTTGAAGCTCTCTCAGTCAGGGTCTCGGTTCCAGTAAGCGATAGCCCCTCCACAGTCCCTGTTCCAGTTAAAGCTCCCCCTTCCACAGTCCCTGTTACAGTTAAAGCTCCTCTAGTCCCTGTTTCAGTTAAGGATCCTTCTGCCATACTCCCAGTTCCAGTTAAAGTTCCCCCTTCCTTAGTCAATGTTCCAGTTAAAGGTCTCCCGCCCCCAGTCTCTATCCTAGCTAAATCTCCCTCCACCCCAACCCTTGATGCAGTTAGGCATCCCCCTGCCCCAGTCCCTCTTCCACTTAGGGTTAACCCTGTCTATGTCCCTGTACCAGTTAAGACTCCCCCTGCTCCCATCTCTGCTTCAATTAAGGCCATCCCTGCCCCAGTCCCCATTCCAGTTAGGGTTACACTTGCCCCCACCCCTGTCCCTAGTAGAGCCATTGATGCCCCTGTATTTGCCTCAAATTCCCTGGAATCAGCTTCATCTTCCACCCCATTTTCGGTGTCGGCCAGCCCTCAGTCATGGGAAAGCCAGTCTACAGGAGGGGCCACAGAGACCCCATCTCAGAACAGCAATACCGAAGACTTCAGGTGAACAGAAATCACACCAACTCTAGACCTAATGTTACATAGAGTTGGCAGATGTAGTTCTCACTGAGTGGGTAGTGTCATTCTTGGTAGGTTCGAGCCAAAACATTATGACCACCCGCATGTCAAGTGAATAACAGTGATTAACCCCATGTGAAGAGAAAAACATCAACTTTCGGTCAACAGTGGTGAGATATATTACATTTTCATTTTACATTTACATATTTAGCTGGCACTTTTGTCCAAAGCGATGTACTAATCAGGTAAATAGCACATTTATGTTGTCATAGAGTCAACTAGGAATAACTAGGCTGAGCTTACAATGAATGCCAATGTAAAGGTATAAGCAGTTTTTGGAGCAGGAGCTACTAAGTAAGACTCTAATAAGACCAAGCAAGAGTCAGTAAATCGCAAATAAGAGCATTCAAAGATCAATCAGGTTAGTAAAGGAATTCATGGTACACATGGGACTTAAGGCGTTTTTTTAATGTAGAGATGGAGGGTGAAGATTGAACATAGTTCAGCAGCTCATTCCACCACCAGAGAACCACATATGAGATCCGTCTGAAGCGACACTTCTCGTGTGGTGAAGGGAGCTCCAAGCAGCGTTGGTTTGCTGACTGAAGGGTGAGAGATGGCACATTGGTTTTGGGGACCCTTTTGATGGAAGAGTGCCTGTTCATTAATGGGACTGTAAGCCAGCACCAAGGACTTGAACTTGATGTGATCATTGATAGGGAACCAGTGGACACAGATCAGGAGAGGTGTTACATGAGAATGCTTGTGTTCATTGAATATTAGATGTTCTGCTGCATTTTGAATCATCTACAGTGGTCTGACAGCACAGGCTAATAAACTGTCTGTAGAGAGTTGCTGTAGTCAAATCATAGGGTAACAAGTGCCTGGACTAGAATCTGAGTCTCATACTGAGACAGAAGATATTAGATGCTAAGCTGACATGTTGAATGGAGAAAAAATGGACGGGGTAAAGATCTGAGTGACTTGAATGAGGGCCAAATTGTTATGGCGAAACATGGTCAGAGCATCTCTCATTGTCTTCATGGTCAGCTACGGTGAATATTACTAGGATTGCAACTACCCAAATATTTTTTCAGCCAAATATTTCCATGCTCCAGTACCTTTCCATACTTTCACTCCCGCAGCCAGCTGAAAAAAGGCAAATGGATGGCAGACTATGTCCACCAACTGTTTGTGCACTGCACCTAAATCATAGTGTCAGGCATTAGTGGTGAGCACAATCTGGGAATTAGGTAACAATTAGGCCAGCATGGTCGCATTCGCCAAGTGGACTTAGTGGCTGCAAAAGCCTGAGTCTACACATCTTATAGTTTGATCGCCTTCTTAGTGACCTTCTTAGATCACCTTCTCGTGCCCTTCAGACCTTTGTAGAGTAGCTACATGAGCTAAGCAGCCTGCAGAGTAAAGAGGTCGTAGAAAGTCACTGTGTGCCAAAATTCCTGTAGGGTCTCGGCTGTAGTGGGCTGTGAAAATACAGGCATGGTCTCCACTTTCGGCAGGTAGAGGGTAAGAGAGCATGTGAATTCTGCTTAAACAGCAGTAGTCCCTACACACACTTCATCTGATAGGTCATGGTGGACTGGGAGGCTGGCATGGTCAGACACCAAACATCCACAGGGGTGGTCTGCTGGTCATGTTCAGCTGTCTGTGTCCCTATCCTAGTGGGCTGGCTTCAGACAGTCCACTAAAACCCAGCCTGACTTGCTGCCAAACTCCAATGTGAAGAATTTGTTCCCGAATTGCAGCACCCGGAATGGTCCATTTTAAGGCATTCATAGCAGGCCCTGATGGGCATCATGGCGAACAAAGACATATTTTGCCTCTGCCAAGCTCACTAGAACATGAGTCTGGGGAACACTGTGTTGAGTCATGGGCACAGAGGTGAAGGCACCAACCAAGTCCTGCAGAGTGGAATGCTGGCAATTGGTGGATCAAGGGGCTGTGGCATTACCTAGAAAGTCCCCTTGCACACGCAGGGTCTGCCCCTCAACTAACTCAGCCGAAGAGGATTGCTGGTCCTGCTTGGGGGTGGTCCATAGGCCCAACGAAAACCAGGGAAGCATTTGGACCCAGCTGTCATCCCACAGACAAGAAGAAGTGCAGCTTTCATGGATCGGTGACAGTGCCCACGCAGTCCGTTATCCTGCGGGTGGTAAGCTAAGGTGCAATGGAGAGACACACCTAAGCCACTGCCACTGCAGTCCAAAGCTTCAACATGAATTGGCTACCATTGTTTAAAGAGATATTGGATGATATGCCAATACAGGCGGCCCAACAACCTATGAATGGCCAGGCCACATCTGCAGGAGTGGTGGACGACAGTGAAATGGCTTCCGGGCATCAAGTGGACCTGTCCACCTTAGTGGGCAGGTGGGTAAAACCTTGAGATGGGGGAAGAGGCCTGACCAGATTCACATGCACGTGGTCAAAATGGTACTCCAGCCCCATAAACGGCACTGACAGCATCATGGTGTGTTGGTGCACTTTAGTGTGTTTAGTTTTGCACTGACACTGGATGCTGTTGGCAGCATCCTTCCTAAGCCCACTTCAGAGTCACTTGGCAGCCAACAATCACTGAGACACCCCTCTCCCTGGGTGTGAAAGCTTGTGAAGCAGTGTGTTATGCACCACACTGAAAATGTGTCTTCACCAACTGGCCAGGAGAATAGGTCAGGTCAATCCTGTCAAGTCACACTGGAGAGTGGCGCCACAGTCATAGAACGGAACATCTGCCAGTCCAGTAAGCCTGAACCTCTAAGTTGACCTGTTAGTCGGCTACCACTGGAACGTAATCCATCCCCAAGTATACAGTGCCCACCACCGAGTGGGAGAGCAGTCAGTCACCACATGCCGAATGTCAGTCGTGAACTCTGATATAAAGGAGAGCTGCCTCTGCTGACGGCCCGACCGAGGCGCAGAAGCCCTAGCCATTATGTATGTCAGAGGCTGGCGGTCCACAAACTCTGTGACTGGACAACCTTCCAGAAGGAAACGGATGTGGTGCACAGCTAAGTACATGCTGAGAAGTTTGCAGTCGAGACTGCTGTACTTTTGCTCGTGCCGTCTGACTTTGCCAACTAAAAAAGACAGAAGAAATGACCAACGAAAATCACTGTGCACATGCCAGCAATTCGTAATATCAACCCACGCCTTCACGTGAAAAATGGTAAACCAAAAAATGTGAACTGGGATTTATTGATTTTCCATTTATTTGTGTAAGCCTTGGAGAATTAAATTTGCTATTTCAAATACATCTTGTCACATCTTAACCATGAACTGAAATTTTCTGTACTTGTCACTAGTTGGTGCAGCTGTGAGTGAATGGTGTGTGAATAGCCCTGCGATGGGTTGGTGCCCCATCCTAAGTTCTTCCCTGCCTTGTACCCATAGCCTCCGGGAGATACTCCAGACCCCCGTGACCCTGAATAGGATAAGCGGTTACAGGAAATGGATGGATGGATGTCATTTTTTGTACTAAATTTTAATTAGGCATCAAAAATTCGCATGGGTGGATCCACGTATAAAAATAGTGTTTAGTCACAGGAATTTGATACGGCATAATGGTGTTCTTGCTAGTGACTACATAAACGGAAGGATTAGAAGTGAATGAGTTTTCATTGACCACTAAGATTATTTTAAATTATTGGTTCACTGTCTGTACTGTGTGTAATGTCTTTGTACTTTGTCTGTTAAGCATTAAATGTATGTTTCCCTACACTTTCCTGGTGAACAGGGATATGTAAAAATCATTAGAAAAGGTATGTCTGTAGTTTTTCTTGTTGATAAATGTGCTTAGGCCTCCAAATATAACATTTTGTTTGCCTCTACCTTAAACTGTTCAAAATTCTTCTTCTTGATCTTTTATACAGCCAATATCATTGGACTTAGCAACCGGAAAAGACTTAATTTGCATATTATATGAGCATGCAGTTTATTTGCATTGACTTATTTATGGGAGACACATTTACAAGATAGTTACAGGTCTGACAAATCTTTTTTTTGTACATTCATATTTTTTTTTCTTTTTGTGAATGCACATTTATCACAATGAAATTGACACGAAGTTTGATACGTTACAAGTTTTATTCAAGTTCTACAATCCAATCATACACGAGTGCCATTGTGCAGTGAATTGCTGTTTTGATAAATGGGGCCCAAGATATTTATTAATCAGTTATTCAAATGTGGATTTTTCTTTTCAAATCTCTTCGAATATCTTGAATATTTGTCGCAGCACTAGTACATACCAACGGCAGTTTGAAGAGTGATGAACCACAATCCACCGACAGGGCGTTTGGCAGCCAAGACTCATTAACGCAGGATGTGAGCAAAGGCTATCCCGTGTGATAAGAACCAACAAAATGGCTGCTATGGCAGGCGATTTTGATAATGATCATGGGGACACAAAGGCATCATGGGAACTGAATGGTTCGATGAATCCTGTTTTTTGCGGCATTGTGTGGATGGCTGGGTACGTACGCAATGCTTATACGGGGAAGAAACGGCACCAGGATGCACTGTGGGAAGTAGACAAGATGATGGAGGGGATGTGATGTTTTGGGCAATGTTTTGCTGGGAAACCCTTGTCTAGGCATTCATGTGGACGTTAATTTGACATGTACCACCTATTGAGACAACATTGCAGACCAGGTGCATCCCTTCATGCCAATCATATTCCCTGATGGAAATGGTTTCTGTCAGCAGAATAATGCTCGCTGCCACACTGCATGAGTTGTTTGGGAATGGTTTGAGGAACATGATGAAGTTCAATGTTTTGCCCTGGCTTCCGAAATTCCCAGGTCTCAATCCAGTCCACCATGTTTGGAATGTGTTGGAACCACAAGTCCAATCTGTGGCTGATCCACCTCACAACCTATAGGGGTTAAGGGTTCTGCTGCCAACTACTGGATCCCAGTTACCACAGGACACCTTCAGAGGTCTTGTACAGTCCATGCCTCAGCGAGTCCAAGTTGTTTTAGCAGAATGCTGAGGAGCAAAAGCATATTAGGCAGGTGGTCATAATGTTGGCTCACTGGTGTATAGCGTCATAAGTTCCCACTTTGGCTGTTCACCCATGTGTTCATCAGGTTGGCAGATAACCAGTAATTTTCTCATATGAACTGCCTTACTGAATACTGCCTGTTGGTATGTTTGCCAGGGTTATGGGATCCCTTCTAAATCTTGACCTTTTTCTAGGGTTTGCATAGTCTCATGGAATGTGGGGTCAGCCGTTCCACCAGATGATGTTACCTCCTTGTTGGGACTGAATACAACTGATGCAAAGGCTGACATGTATATCATTGGGTGAGTCTTTCTAAAGTCCATGTGATAAATAAATAAATAAGTAGTGTGACTGTGTTGATGAGGTATGTATGTGGGATGTGCTAATTGACAAATTGGCAATAATACAGTATAAAGTGTTGGAAACGTGTGGGATGTACAATGACAAAACAGAACTGTGGAAAGAAATCACAGCAGATCCATTTTCCAGAGGGAATGAGTGTGAAGGGGGCGTGAGCTGGGTGGATAGCATCCCTGATGACAGTCTCAGCCCTCCCAGATTAGTTTGAGTTGAGAAAGATCCATACGATCCATACGAATGATCTTTAAAGCTGTCCACACAGTTCTTTACAGCAGTTTGGGGGCTGGAGCAGTTAGTTTACCTCACCACATCATAATGCATCCAGTTAGGATGCTCTCAGTGCTGCAGTGTAGCACTCTGAGCCTGTACAAACCAGTAACTGTAGATATTCTGCATTGTAGGGCTCTGGGCCTATAGGAATCAGTGACTGTAGATGTCCTGCATTGTAGGATTCTGGGTCTGTGGGAACTGGTGACTGTAGATGTCCTGCATTGTAGGATTCTGGGTCTGTGGGAACTGGTGACTATCGATGTCCTGCATTGTAGGATTCTGGGTCTGTGGGAACTGGTGACTGTAGATGTTCTGCAATTTAGGACTCGGCAGTTTGAAATCCGGAGCAGTTAGTTTACCTGACCACACTATAATGCATCCAGCACTCTGAGCATGCAGGAACCCGTTACTGTAGATGTTCTGCATTGTTCTCCATCCTTCTCTTTGTGCCAGCCTGCAGGAAATGAACTCCATGATCAGCAAGCGGCTTAAAGATGCTCTTTTCACTGATCCATGGACAGAGCTGTTCATGGAGACCCTCAGTGGCAGTGGACACGTGCTGGTCAGTAAGAGGCTGATCCTTCAGAGAACAGTGATTGAACTGGATGTGCTAAAAACTAATTACCTAAATAGATTTGGATGCATAGCATTAGTGTGCAAACATATTAGAAAAAGGTGCATTTCAAGACCAGCTCGCTTTGAGATTATGTGCATTTGTGTGTGTTTCTCTTTGTCTCTATTTGTCACTCTCTGTATGTCCCTCTGTGAATCTCTGTGTTTACGTCTCTCTCTCTCTCTCTGTCCTCCCGGTCTTTATTTGTGTCTGTGCTGCCTGTCTTCATCAGTTTCTGTGCTTCCTGTCACTATCTGTGTCTGTGCCTCCTGCCTCTATCTGTGTCTGTGTTTGTGCCTGTGCTCCCTGTCTTTAACTCTGTCTATGTTGTCTCCCTCCAGATCCCTTTCTCTATCTGTGTAATTGCCCCCTGCTTCTGTCTCTGTCTGTCTTCCCTTTCTGTGCTACCTGCCTCTGTCTGTGTTCTTCGCCTGTGCTCCCTGTCCTTTTCTGTGTCTGTGCTCTCTGTCTTTATCTGTATCTGTGCTTCCTGCCTCTATCTGTGTCTGCGCTCCCTGCCTGTGTCTGTGTTCCCTGTCTGCGCTCTCTGTCTGTGTCTGTTCTGCCTGTTTTTATCTGTGTCTACGATCCTCCTCTGCTCTCATTTCTTGCAGTGTTCTCTGTTCTTTTCTGACTTCCTTGCTATGTGTCTCTTCCTTCCTGGGTGTCCCTCTCCTGGCTTCTCCTCCCCTATCCCTCCTTTTATCCCCCCAGGTGACGTCCGAGCGGATGCAGGGGGTCCTGCTTCTGGTGTTTGCTCAGTGCTGCCACCTGCCTTTCCTCAGGGGTGTACAGACTCAGACCACTCGCACTGGCCTGGGGGGATATTGGGTAAGGAATGCATGTCCCATTCAAAGACACAGAACACATCCACTGCCAGCAGACACAGAGACACACCCACTGCCAGCAGACAGAGACACACCCACTGCCAGCAGACAGAGAGACACACCCACTGCCAGCAGACACAGAGACACACCCACTGCCAGTAGACACAGAGACACACCCACTGCCAGCAGACACAGAGACACACAGACACACCCACTGCCAGCAGACACAGAGACACACCCACTGCCAGTAGACACAGAGACACACAGACACGCCCACTGCCAGCAGACACAGACACACAGACACACCCTCTGCCAGCAGACACAGAGACACACCCTCTGCCAGCAGACACAGAGACACACCCACTGCCAGCAGACACAGACACACAGACACACCCTCTGCCAGCAGACACAGAGACACACCCACTGCCAGCAGACACAGAGACACACCCACTGCCAGCAGACAGAGACACACCCACTGCCAGCAGACACAGAGACACACCCACTGCCAGCAGACACAGAGACACACCCACTGCCAGTAGACACAGAGACACAGAGACACACCCACTGCCAGCAGACACAGACACACAGACACACCCTCTGCCAGCAGACACAGAGACACATCCAGTTAATGTATATAGATACCCAATAAGAGATCACCAATATACTAGGACCAATGCTGCAATATCACCAAGTGGTGAAACAGATCATTTTAGACATTTTATCTCTGCTCTATCTATGGAAATTGGACACACTTGGTACTCATCAACACAGTGACACTTGCGCTAGGGCGTAGGTTGCCTTGCAGTGGTTCCCTCACTGCGATGGGGGCAGTGCCTGCTCCCTGCACTCTGTGTCCTCTTTGTTGGCAACATCTGGCCTCTGCGCAGTCTCCTTGGCTGTGAGGTCAATGCACACAGAGCAGGTTCAGGTGACTCAGTCCCTCCAGCACAGAGAACCCACAGCATCACAGTTGCTGCCTTCTCTGTGACTCACACTGTCACCTATAATCTGCCAACGGCTAACCCTAACCCTCCAACAGTCTGTATAACCCTAACCCTCCAACAGTCTGTATAACCCTAACCCTCCAACAGTCTGTATAACCCTAACCCTCCGTCAGTCTCTACAACCCTAACCCTCCAACAGTCTGTATAACCCTAACCCTCCGTCAGTCTCTACAACCCTAACCCTCCGTCAGTCTGTATAACCCTAACCCTCCAACAGTCTGTATAACCCTAACCCTCCGTCAGTCTGTATAACCCTAACCCTCCGTCAGTCTGTATAACCCTAACCCTCCAACAGTCTGTATAACCCTAACCCTCCG
>JAODLD010000124.1:31044483-31058286 GCA_026781065.1 Mormyrops boulengeri
TATAACCCTAACCCTCCGTCAGTCTGTATAACCCTAACCCTCCAACAGTCTGTATAACCCTAACCCTCCGTCAGTCTCTATAACTCTAACTATAACCCTTGGCAGAACATTCATACCCAACTGCTCTTATAGATTAAGATTTAAATAAATCACTGTGCCAGCTCCACTGCAGCAGTTCACCAAATGTGACATGCGACAATGTGGCATGCAAAGCACCCCTTGCTGGTGACACTGCTGCCTGTCTCTCACCCTCCCAGGGGAACAAAGGAGGCGTGAGCGCACGGATGGCACTGTTCGGGCACTCCATCTGCTTCCTGAACTGTCACCTGCCGGCACACATGCGCAACCTGGAGCAGCGTGTTGATGACTTCGAGAGCATCCTGCAGCAACAGCAGTTCCAGGGCGGGGGGGGGATGGGAGTCGTGGACCACGAGTGAGACCCCAAGACCCCCACGCCTGTCTGTGTGTCTGTGGGAGTATATCAGTGTGTGTGTGTGTGTGTGTGTGTGTGTGTGTGTGTGTGTGTGAATGTGTACAAACAATGCGTGTCTGTGTTTTCTGATGGCATGCCATTTTAGGCTACAGTATATTTCAAACGTTTCCTCTCAAATACATAAAAAACTCTAACATTCACTATTTTACCTCCCACATACACAAACACCTCTCACATACAACTAAATGCACACTCCCTCTTTTTAACTGTCATACAAATATAAATTGCAATTATGTGATGTGAAAGAATGCATGTGTGAGTATTTATTTGTATGCGAGAGGTAAAATAGTGAATGTGAGTGTTTTTTGTGTATGTAGGAAAAGTTTGAAATATGGCCTAAACGACACCTCATGTGTTTCTGCATATGTGTCTGGGTATATGTATGCATGTGTGTGCACATGCAGTATAAGTGTGTTTCTGTGTAACTATATGTATGTGTGTGCATTTACATGCAGTATATTTCTGTGTACATACAGTATATGTGCATATGGACATGTGTGGATGTTTGTGTGTGTGTACTTACAGTATATGTACATATAATATTTGGGCGTATACATACAATATATGTGTGTATATGCATGTGTGTACATACAGCATACGTGTGTGTTTTTGCCCTCATATATGTGTACGTGTACATGCATTATGTTAGTTTGTACATACAGCTTATGCGTGTACATACAATATATGTGTGTGTACATGCAGTGTACGTGTGTATGTATGTGTGCGTGTACATACAGCATATGTGTATATTTATATGTGTACATACAGTATATGTGTATGTGCCTGTACATGCAGTATATATGTGTATGTGTGTTTTGTACATGCCATATATGAGTGAATATTATATGTTGGTGTGTACATACAGCATATGTGTGTGTTTATATGTGTACATACAGTATATGTGTGTACATACAGTATATGTTTATGTGTGTGTACATACAGTATATATATGTATGCGTTTGTATATAGAGCATATGTGTGGATATATATGTGTGTACATACAGCATGTGTGTGTATATATGTGTGTACATACAGTATATGTGTGTGACCTCTGACGCTCCCCTGCAGTCTGGTGTTCTGGTTTGGGGACCTTAACTTTCGCATTGAGGATTACGACACACATGTTGTGAAAAGTGCAATAGAGAGCAGCAAGCTTCAAATGCTCTGGGAGAAGGACCAGGTGAGGGTCATGGCCGACTGTTCCCAGAGCATACCACTGGGGGGCGCCGAGCTGTTTTTAACTGCAGCTTTCACGCTTCCATAACATGACACATTCCAGTTCAGATCCTAACTCAAAGGTACAGCAGAATGTCCTGCTCTGCAATGATAAACTTTCCTATAGTCCCCTGTAATCTTGCCCTTCTGCACACTCTGCTGCCGTGGATCACAAACACCTGCTTGGGGCGTAGCGTCTTGTCTGGTTGCCGTTGCCCTGACGACTCTGGCTGAGGCTCCCGTGCCGTTTGTGTTGTAGCTGAACAAGGCAAAGGCATGTGAGGCAGTCCTGCAGGGCTTCCAGGAGGGACCCCTGAACTTTCCTCCCACTTACAAGTTTGATGTGGGTACACACACCTACGATACCAGGTGGGGTATAGCTGGCCCGCCATAGCCTTGTCTCACCAGTGGGTGGAGCTGTTGCATAAACTGTTTGCCTGTTTGTCTGTCTCACCCCAGCACGAAGAAGCGCAAGCCAGCCTGGACGGACCGTGTGCTGTGGCGTCTGCGGGCCGCCGGCTCACCTGGCCCGGCCCAGCCACCCACGGTGCGGCGTGGCCTAACGTCATGGCTGAGCCCTGGGCTGAGGGTCACGCAGCGCTCCTACCGCAGTCACATGGGCTATACCTGTAGCGACCACAAACCCGTGAGCGCTGTCTTCTCCTTGCAGGTAAGGCCGCTGCACACCTTGTTTTTACTGAGGTGGCGTCAGTAACCAAGAGCGATCATGTGTTCGTTTACAGGAATGATTATTCATGGTTATGTTCATGTGTTTACACTCATGTTTTTGTGTAGAGTCATATTTATGATCATGTTCTTGTGTACAGTCTTGTTAGTTTATAGTCAGGTATTCTTGTCCAGTTGTGTTTGTTTACAGTCATGTGTTCATGTACAGTCATGTTTGTTCACAGCCATGTGTTTATGTACAGTTGTGTTCATCCAGTTGTGTTTACAGTTGTGTTTGTTAACAGTCGTGTTTGTTTACAGTCATGTGTTTGTTTACAGTCATGTTTGTTTACAGTCATGTTTGTTTACAGTCATGTGTGCTTACGCCTATAACAGACAGACATGACTGCTTTGTCATACTTTTCTCAACCTGCCTCTGAGCTGACATGCCGCATGGTGTGATGTTTGAAAACAGTTTCCCTTTAAGATGGATGTCCCCCTGGTAACTCTCTCAGTCGATAAAGAATGGACCAAGGTGTCGGATGCCTCTGTTAGCTTCCAGGTGGCCTCGTCTTTGTCGCGCAGCACGTGGGACTGGATTGCACTCTACAAGGTAATCTTCTCTCATGCCTTAGTTATGCTCTGAGACCCAAAGTTACTTATGCTACAGTGAGTGGACAAAATAATGGAAAGACCACATGGAAAAGAACTTGAATTCATATAACTATTGCACATCCAGCTACAGCAGTGAGTTGTATTAGGTTGAATGCCACTTAGCAATATGTGTGATCTCTGAATTTTCAAAGCGATATGAAGCAACTAACAGAGTTCCAAAGTGGCCAGTAGTCATTGTCCAAATTGCAACTGTGTTTGACACCAGAAACTGCGAAATTATTTCATGTGATGAGGGGAACAATCCCAACAATCGTGACAGAAACATGGCCAAAGGGAACAGGGGTCACTAGTCGAAACTCACCGAACGGGACAGAGAGACACTTTACCGGGTAGGTGCTAAACACCAAAAATGATCACAGAACTGATTGAGCAGCTCTTCGCCCGGCCTTAGCAAAAAGCAGGCAATTACAGCAGGGTCTCCATGCAGAAAACCGCTCGTATCCAAGGCCGATGCAGACACACATCTTGGTGTAAGGTGCCCTTAACAGTGGTCTGACAAGTTCTCTTTCCTCATCTCTCCTACACTGAGATTTATGGCATACGATTGGAAAAAGTCAACGGATGTATGTGCTAAGGCCATCTTACAGGAGCCAGTTTGAACACTCTTACGGAATGATGTTCCCACATTCCCAGCAGATAATGCCCCCATATGCATAGCTTAACATCAAGATTAAAGTCAAGCGCCCTTCTTGGCCTCACTGATCATGAGATTTTTACATCATTGAACCATTATGGGTGGTTCTAGAGTACAGAGTAAAGAATGGTACAATATCCCGCTACGCCGAGCTTAGGACAAGTATGACGGTATTCCAAGCAGGACTGAAGCTGCTCTGTAGATAAAGGGTGGCCCTACTCCACATCAGGTCCTTGACATTAAAATATCAGTTGGTGTTTCCATTATTTTGTAAGTGGAATTTCAAAGAACTCCGCTGATTCTTCTAAGACCAGGTAGCAGTAGGCTGTGACTCGCTGAAGGTGTGTTTTGTCATTGGTGGAGGTGTTTGTGTCTTTTTTCGTGAAGCTGCTTGAGTTTGACTTGGAGAACCATGCCTCCCTAGGTAGGATTCAGGCATCCCAAAGACTACGCCTCTTACATCTGGACCAGGCAGGAGGACTCTGACCATCAGTCCCATGAGCACAAGGTGAGCAGTTACATGGTCAGTCCTGGGTTTTCACGCACACACATGTTGTGTCAGTCATTCTGTCCTTTGGCCCTGTTGAGCTCTTTCTCAAACCCTCTTTCACTCCTTTCTCCCCTCTTTCTTATCTTTCCCTTTCTCAAGGTGACATTCTCTGAGGAGGATTTGCCTAAGGGCTCCGGGGAGTACATGCTGGGTTACTACAGCCACAATCTGAACAGCATCGTGGGACTGACGCAGCCCTTTCAGGTCCTCCTCCCTCCCACGAGCCGCCGCTAGCGTCCGTCTCCATGAGCAGCATGGCAACGCCAAAGCCTTTGCTGTCCCTCTTCCTTCCCACAGATCCAGCTTCCGTCTCAGAGCCCGGCAGTCAGCCGGAAGGGCAGTTCCGCCAGCAGCACGGAGGATGACAGTACACTGGAGCTACTGCCCCCACAGTCGCGCAGCCCAAGCCCCGCGGCCGCCAAGACGCGCCAGTCCAGCCGCAGCCGTAGCCCTGCCCTGCCCACACTGCAGGGCCTCAGCCTGCGGCCCCGCCCTCACTCCCGTGACACCGGGCCTCGCAGCCCCTCCCCGCGTGCCACCACCACCTGGAAAGAGCGGCTTCTTTCCCCTGATAGCCCCACAGCGCCCCCTCTTGGGTGTTCCCGCTCCCACCCACCGGGTACCCCAGGCACCCCAGTTATTGAGGTCAGCACCCCGGAAGCACTGATCGCTGCCATTATTCCACCACCGGGCCTCTTGGGAGGGGCAAAGGTGGCAGGAGAGGGCGGGAATGTGAGCCATTGAGGGCCGGAGATGCAAGAGCAGTGCAGCAGTGACTGGGGGGGAGGGGCTTTCAGAACATTCTCTGCAACCTGTGTGTGTGTGTATATATATGTGTGTGTGTATATATATATGTGTGTGTGTGTGTATCCGGTCTGCTGACATACACTGTGCAATCTCTAAAGTTACGTTTAGTTGCAGATATTTTGAAATTACACACTGCTGTTAGAAACATCAACAAAAGCCCAAGGATGTAAGGATCCATCATAGAGAAGCTGCTTCCAGCAAAACAGAAAATCGGCTCAACATATACAATGAAAATTGAGCCATAGAGGCAAATAACAAAATGATGGGAGGAGGGTGAAAATGTCCCCCTCATTGGACGAAGTGGCATTTCAGATTTGCTGCAAACCAATCAGCTATATATCAGTTGCTAGGGGAGTTTCTGATTGGCTGCAGCCAGCTGGTATCTGTATTTATACTGGGTTTCTTTTCATTTTCAAGTGTGTTTTGGTATCGTCATACAGCACTATGGTTTGTATCAAGGGTGTTTCAGTCACCTGTGATGGACTGCTGTTTATTATAACAATTATCCCCTTCGTATCTGTTACCCTTTGTTTAGCTGGTATTCTGACACCCCAAGCAGGCTAGCAGGAAGACGGTGAAACATTTTAACTTGCTGTTCTTTTGCCTCATATATATATCTATTTATTTATTTATTTGTTAACAGAAAAATATAGTACAAGAGAATATGTTTCCAGCATTTATAACACCTGTAAAAATCAATAAGATATAAGAATCTGACATTAAATAAAGGTATTTATTGGCCTTTTGCCATCGTGTTTGAAGCTGCTGAAGAATGTTTCCAGTTGTGGGCAGAGAGGTGCAGAGTCTGGCCCAGTCAGCACAGGTCTTACCTGGGTGGGGATACACAGGAGGCAGAACTGCTGCTACCAACAGATCAAGGAATCCACAGTGATCAAGGAACTGCAGGTGAAAACATCTGATTGTAGCCCTGCTGCTTAACTGAGCAGCTCTAGAAGGCATTCAGCTCCACAGGTGAGTACAGTAAGCATATGCTCAGATCTCAGCAGCTTCAGTAAACTGTTGCTGTGTTTCCCTTCCCAGTATGAGGATCACAGTCCCCCCATGCCCGCACCCATCCCCGCGGATCTGCACATGGCACCAAAGGGTCACGGGAGGATAAAGCACTGGTTGAGGAGAGCCCAAAAGAAGGTGGTTTTAACAAGCTGATAACACCACTCACGGAACCTGTTTTTCAAGACCCACCAGTAGAGGGCGGTATGCAGCGATAAAAATGAGACCTTTGTCCTGCAAAATGCGTGTCTCATTATGCCATTACTGATCAGTCTGATTTCTGATTGTGGTTTAATGAAATGTTCTGTGAGACTGAAACCAGCTGTGACAACACGGATTCGGCTACTGGGCAAATTCAGCTGAATGAACTAAAAAAAAAAAGCTGATCCATTCATAACTTGAAAGACTCCGTTATACAAAAATCAACAACGATAATAATATTATTATATAACAAAATATAATAATAATAATAATAATTGTGTTTTATACACCTAAGGGGAAAGACACATTAGTACAGTCAAATTGCATCCGGGCTCAAATTCCATCCAGCAGATCACAATGTGAAAGAATAATCTGCGTTACAGCGACATTCGTAAAAAAAAAAAAAAGTGACACTTCGAAAAGTCTGAAAACATCTTTCGTCACAGTAAATATGAGTGTCGTAAAAATCAGTGTGCAACACAGTTTTTGTGCCAGAAGTCTCGGTTTAGGTTTATTATCAATAATAATACTAGATATCCCACCTTATGCATCTGGGAGGCGAATGATCATGAGCGACAACCGGGAGGCACAGTGCTGGAGATGTTTGGGCGGTATTTCGGTAATACCCCCGCCCTTCCCAGAGGTGTAAAGTAACCAGGTACAAATACTGTACTTAAGTAGTTTTTTTCCTGCTTTCAGCTTTAAGTGTTTTACGTTGTTGCTACTTTTACGTTCACTTTGCTATATTTCTGAGCCAAATAACGACTTTTTATTCCGATGCATTCTGCACAATCATTCTTACTCACCCAATAAAAATACAGGCTATAATCGTGCAGCTGCACGATTCTGGGTAAAATATGACAACGATTATTTTAAAATCAGAATCGGGATCGCAATTTTCTCTCACGATTCTTTATGTTTCTTCTTATTATTTTGCGTTATATATGCCTGCTGTGTTTATGGAGATGGAAGAAACAACATGCAGATGCACGATATATCGACTAACATTAAATTGCTGTCCGGTATTTCATTAAACCTATATACTGAAATAATGGTGATGATTGCATTGGCCGATCAGGCATTTTCCGTAGTAGATGACGAGGATTTTCGCCGGTTCATTCACGACTTATAAGAGGTCTCAAGGTACCGGCCGGCAAGTGTTTATAATTTATTAAAACCTACCTGTAGACTGATCTCTTGTTTTCCACAGAATAAAAAACGATGTAAGGTCATTTAACTAATGGTAACTAACAGGTAAGCTCGGCAAGTTTTACCTCTTTTTCTGAATAAAAAAAATCCGCTTACCATCTTGTGACTCAGTTTTCCTTATTGCCATGCGCCGTCACTTGCAATGCTATATTCTAATGTCATGCTAGAATTTAAAAAGATAGGCTGCTTTTTGTAAGATCAACAGATTTGATGAGCTTTTCAGCTATGTGGGATCCTCTTATGCGGTTTCCTCAGTTATATCTATATATATTTAGAAGGGACCTGCTGTCTCACCTGCTCCCCGGGTTGGCTGGCCTAACGGCGCTGCTCCCCACAGGCCATCTTCTAGGGCAGCTCGCGGGGTTCCTGTAGTAGAGGGACCCCAGGTAATGTGCACACTACACTAGCTTCTGACACTGCTGCTGAATACTAGTAATGCCTGCCTTATTAACCTCTATATACATACATAGTGTAGGGATGGGCCGATCCAACTCCTATACACAACTCCCGATACCAATACAGATATTTGGCACAATGCTCAAAAAAATTAAAGGAACAGTTGTAAACACATCAGATCTCAATGGGAAAAAAACATGCTGGATATCTATACTGATATGGATGGGTAATGTGTTAGGAACGAAAGGATGTCACATCGTTTGATGGAAATTAAAATTATCAACCTACAGAGGGCTGAATTCAAAGACACCATGAAAATCAAAGTGAAAAAATGATGCAGCAGGCTAGTGACTAGTCCATCTTGCCGAAATTTTATTGCAGCATCTCAAAATCATACTCAGTGTTTTGTATGGCCCCCACATGCTTGTATGCATGCCTGACAATTTTGGTGCATGCTCCTAATGGAACAATGGATGGTGTTCTGTGGGATCTCCTCCCAGATCTGGACCAGGGCATCACTGAGCTCCTGGCCAGCCTGAGGTGCAACCTGGCAGCAACCTGCCAATTCTGGTATTCTATGGCAAATGCCAATCAAGCTCCACGGTGCCAGGCAGTGAGCATAGGGCCCACTAGGGGACATCAGGCCCTGAGGCCACCCTCATGAAGTTTGTTTCTGATCGTCTGGTCAGAGACATTCACACCAGTGGCCTGCTGCAGATCATTTTGTAAGGTTCTGGCAGTGCTCATCCTGTTCCTCCTTGCACAAAGGAGTAGATACCAGTCCTACTGATGGGTTAAGGACCTTCTACAGCCCTGTCCAGCCCTGTCTCCTAAAGTAACTGCCTGTCTCCTGGAATCTCCTCCATGCCCTTGAGACTGTGCTGGGAGACACGACAAACCTCCTGACAATGCCACATATTGATCCGCATCCTTAGTGATCCAAAGGTTGTTGTGGTGACGCCCGCAGTCGCTCCGGGCTCCAGACATCCCACCTCTCCCGGAAGTTCCGGGAGTTTCCAGCAAATTGACAGCAAGTCCCTGTTACCCGCAAATAATGCACAATGTTCCGGAAATTGGTCGTTCCGCTATATAGCTGTGGTAAAATTAGCCAACAAGAATTTTTACCATTGCAATCACACCCCGAATTTTACCACCACTCTCTAGCCCCAGTCAGCGAATTTTACCCACCCACCCCAGTCGGCAATATATATAAATATATATATGGTATTACCTTTAATACCACTCAAGCACTGGTTAGCATACCTGCCCACCCCAGTTGGCACTATATATATATACGGTATTACCTTTAATACCAGCCAAGCATTGGCCAGCACTTCGCTCTGTCAGATGCCCCTCATCTGCTTCCCTGTAGTCAATATACCTAAGGTGGGATATCTGGGCCTTCATGATCTAGAACCGTCAATGACTTATTATGGGGCTTTTGGTGCAACACAGACAAACTCTGCGACCAGATCAGCGATGCCGTGCTGGATGCGCATCTGAAGCAGGACCCCAATGCCAAGGTGGCTTGTGGTGAGAGCATGTCTCTTCGCATTGGCTAGTTTTCCGTTGCTCCCAGGAACTCTGGTTGGCTGTTTTTTTCACTAGGACAAAATGTTTTTAGATTTGCTACTACGATCCAGATCATCTACTTAATAATAATAATAATAATAATAATAATAATAATCATAATAATAATAATAATAATAATATATGATGTAGTTCCTTTATATTCCATAATATTCTGTTCTGGATTCTGTTTGTGTACTGTGTACTTTTAATTTGTTTTTACTATGTCACTTTATCTGTTTTGCACTATAGGTATGTTCGTCTGTGCTCTATGTACCTTGCTGCTGTCCGCACAGTAATTTCCCCTACGGATCAAAACAGTTCTAATCTAATCGAATAAACTATTGTCTATATTAAGAGATATGTAGCTTTATAGAAAACATGCTTGAATTTGCCAAACCCCACCCAGAGACTGTAGCCAAGGCTGGGATGATCCTCCTTGCTGGTGAGGTGACCTCCCATGCCTCTGTGGATTAGCAGAAAGTTGTCAGAGAGGCCATCAAACACATTGGGTGTGACGACTCCTCCAAAGGTGAGTACGACTGTAACAGTCCCTGTGCTGTTTCTCAGCATAACAAACACACCTGCTGTGCTGAACACAGACGCTTGCTGGTCAGGAATGAAATGACATTCTGGCCCCTAGGGCTTGATTACAAGACCTGCAATGTCCTGGTGGCCCTGGAGCAACAGTCACCGGACATCACTCAGGGCATCCACCTGGACCGCAGTGAGGCGGACATTGGAGCGGGAGACCAGGTAAGTAGTGAGGGGTGCCGGGTCGGGGGGAGGGTCGTCATGGTTACACCACAGTCTACGTCCTACCCCTGGCTCATTGTTCGTTTCAGAGCCTGATGTTCGGCTATGCCACAGACAAGAAGGACGAATGTATGCCCCTCACCAAGTGCTCACTCTACCTGCAGGGATCTGGAACTGAAGAAGCCCATCTACCAAAAGACAGCAGCTTATGGTCACTTCGGACGTGACTTTTTCTCCTGGGAGATTCGCAAAAAGCTTAAGTACTAAGTGATTAGAGAGACCTGCAGAGCCATAGCCCCCGCCCCCTGTCTAAATGCTCCCCCTTTGTTACTATGTCATTATTTGGCTTTCAGCTGTGGATCCCTGCCATTCAGCAAATAGGGTGGGAGGCCCAACCTCCCCAGCCCTGAACTAACACTCAGTCAGTCCACCTGATCCTTATAGGGCTGGATGATAGCCCACTGTCCTGGGCTTCTGAGGTGTGTGTGGCCCCAGGCCTGTGGCTTGGACAGTTTTAAGTTGCCCCTGGCTCCTTACTTGAAGATTCACCTTGTTCTGAGAGCCTGAGAGACCAAAAGTCCAAAGTGTGTTACAGAGCAGCTTTGGCTCCTGCCACGGGGGGGGGGATGGCTGCAGACAGTGTTCTGACTGGCTACATATTGCAATGGATCAGAATGGTAGTGCTTCTTACTCGCTTTTATGTTCCTCTGTCCCCCCCCCATCAAACCCCAGAGAAGAAGGATTGGCTAGAGATGTCCTACAGAGAAACTTGCTTTGTTTACATGCTACGCCATGATTCCATTGCCAGCATTTATTATTGCACAACGCAAAAGGGCAGCGGCGTGATGGGGGAACCCTCCAGGGAGATCACAAGCTGTAGCAGCAGAACATCGTGGGCCTGACAGCAGAGTAAACCACCAGTCCTGGGTGCCCCCCACAGTACCAGGTGGGGGCACCCCCGGCGAGGGTTGGGTGGACCTCCTGAGCCTTTTGACTCGCAGTGACTCAAGATGACACTACATGCTTGGCCATGAATCATTTTACCAAGTGGCTGGGTGTAGCTAATACACACACCACTCCCTTCACACTCAACGTGATGGGCTTGTGGAGCAGTTTAACTGCACGCTTGCTGCACAGTGCGTCATCCTGGTCGCCCACCCCAAGCACGACTAGGGCTGCCACCCGTCCCTGGTCCTGTAGGCATACTGAGTGGCAGTGCAGTGCAGGACCGCTCTCCGGCCACACTGGACTTCGAGAGGGAGCTGTGTATCTCTGTGGACTTGGTGTCTGGGCCACATCCCTGAGCCGGAGTACCTATGATGCCTCCGGAAGCATCTGAGGGGCACGAACTGACCCAGTAAGACCAAGGTGTAGCGACCTCCCAGCAGAAGAACACCTATGATGCACACATCCACAGGCAGGACTTCGGCATAAGGGACCCAGTTTGGGTGTACTGCAAATAGTGTAAATTAATATGTGTATTCATGTATTTATGATGTAAAAAGTAAATATCATTGACCGTGTAATGTGTGTGCGTTTTCGTTAGCATGCAACCATGTGTGCGACTGTAACGTTAATTGTTGGCTTCCATGTCTGTACCACTGTGGGCCTCAGACTACTGATTATTGAAAAGACCGCTTCTACAGTTTAGAAGAGCTGTCCTCTCCATTTATTAAAATGACCCACACGCTCACTACTATATGTAATTAAATGTAATGTGTAAGGAGACTGACATGTACAATGACTGCCGCCCTTTAGGGGCAATCAAAGCAATTTGCACTGCCAGTGTGAGTAAGACAACACATTTAATCACATTTAAGTGCCTCTTTGCTCCCACACTCAAATCGTTGTTCACACTGCAAATTTTCTGCATATTTTATGCCAAGCAATTCTTTCATATATCCTTTGAAAACACAGCTTATCGGCAGACATGCTGGTGTCTGGATTGATATTTGCTGTGGTTAGAAGCAGAAGCATTCATTTGAACTTTGATTGGAAAAAGGTGTTAGATTAGAAAAGCACAACAGAGGGTGACTTCACAGGGGGAACGCACTCATCAAACAAGCCTAGAGTGCTATCTATTGCCAAGGGATTTAGAAACGTCTGTAAAAATAATGAGAAAAAAACACTCCAATTGTAGATGAATATTTGTCCAAGCTGATAAGATGTTGAAATCCAAGAGGGTGAAGGCAGGTCTGGAACTTGCTGGCCAACTGCTGGTTGCGATGGTGGAGAAAGCTGAAAACAAACCAAGTGTGTGCTTTGAAAACGGGTGTGAATTTGAAAGTAAACACACATTAATCTGGCAGCGCGAAATACCACAGGCTGCCTTTTCATGTAGCTTTGGTTGAGAAGGCACATAGAATTTCACTGTACATCTACAATCACATTAAAGATATTCTATTCTATTCTACTAAACCTGAGAAAACCCCTGAGAAATCATGCTTGATTAATCTCTAGCAAGAAATATCGATTCAGGCTACCGTGCGATTTGCTGTGATCACAATGGCCAGTTTTCACTCGCTTGGCTTGCCAATCACAAATATTGTGCCTGTTTTGGCTAAGGGTCCCTAATGTGAACGGAGAGTGTAAAGTTGTTTGACATTTCGAACACGGGCGAGTTGTTAACCACATGGTGGGCAGAAGCATCGCTGTCCAGCCACAGTGGTGGATTCTAGCAAGAACATGATGGGCAATTTCCTAGGGTGGCATCATCTGGGGAGGGGCAGCTTAGCAATCCACCTCCACTGTCGTTCATTTTTACAAAGTATGGTTGCAATGGTCAAGATCCTGAGGTAGCTAACTAGCTAGCTAAGTAAATAGCAATGTTAGCCTGGGTTAGAGATGAATGACATATTGGTTAACATATTGGTATTTGGTCGATATTTGTTAACAGTACTGATTTTGGCAGGTAGCCAGCCGATATTTGAAATGAATCAATATTTAAATTTAGCAGCACCAGAGCTAAAGATATAACTACGTACTAAAATAATGGAAATGATAGCATTTGTATTCTATTAATAGTGTACAATTAAGTTCCCATGCTAATATCTTAATTTAGTGTGCTGTGTATAAAGCTCAGGATTAAAAGCGATATTCCATAAGCATCAAGCAGAAGATCAGTGTATGAATGGTTTTACCGTGCAATGGGAGTTTCCTCTCCAGTGGCTTGATCCTTATTGCCAGAAAAACTTCTCACAGAATGACACGGACTGCAAGGTAATGTCGAATGTTATCAGTTAATGAACAGTTACTTTAGTTTGAGTTCCCAGTCTGCCCACTGGATGCTCTGTTCAGGTCTCCGGTGTTCACTGCACTCACGTTGCAGGCTTTAGCTGTCCTCATGTCTCTGCACACGTGATTGCCGCCCTTGGTACAGCTTTTAACTGCTTCAGCTTCAGTCTCCCTGACAGCAGCACACAGGCCCGCCTCCTGAGGACAGCCGTGAATGAGTGAGACCAACCTTGCTTGTTCATTAGTGGTGCTGTATGGTACAGCCTGCGTGTGGGACCACCAGGACAGGCCTGTGCTTACCATCACTGTTAAGGCTGTAGTTTAGTGTCACTGTGCTTACCATCACCGTAAAGGCTGTAGTTTAGTGTCACTGTGCTTACCATCACC
>JAODLD010000124.1:31064493-31078534 GCA_026781065.1 Mormyrops boulengeri
GTTACTCCGTTTGGTGTGTGCTTTGGGCCTTAATTAAGCCGTTGCTGACCGTTTACATGCACGTAAAGCTATATAGCACACTAACGAAAAGGAGAAAACTGGAAAAGCATGAAAGCGCCCTTAAGTACAGTAGGGCTACTGTAATATACAGTGCACACAGTACTCTACGGCAAATAATAATGTAAATATAAAATTACAACTCTTCATTATAAAAAACGAGGAGATGCACCTGCTAACGAACTTATACGTGCGCCTTCGGCCAGTGTATAGGCCTACAGTATTATTTACTATCGATCTCGGACGTAAATATGATCGGAGATTGCTGGATAGAACGCAAGTCGTCGGATACCTGTATA
The DNA here is from genome assembly GCA_026781065.1 of Mormyrops boulengeri. Classification (NCBI taxonomy): domain Eukaryota; kingdom Metazoa; phylum Chordata; class Actinopteri; order Osteoglossiformes; family Mormyridae; genus Mormyrops; species Mormyrops boulengeri. The sequence continues at coordinate 31,064,850 of JAODLD010000124.1, forward strand.
CTGTACCTGCATGGTATTATTTTGAGCGAACAATACATTTTCTTGTGCGCACAATATAATTATCTTGCGCGCGCAACATACTTGGTGTTCAAAACAAAAATTTTGCGTGTAATATATATCATTGTGAGCGCACATGAAATGAAGCGATATTTCAGGCAGTAAACTTAATTTCGAATATGAGGATAACTTTACCGCACTGAAACACTGAAATAGAATTTTAGGTGTTGTGTTCGCTGCTACATGATCATTTAAGTGCGCTCAATACCCTAATTCTATAGTGGCCGCAAGACACACCCGCATGTATGTAAAAGTTTTATTACCTTGTAAATAGTCTGTAGGGTTTGCAAAGTACCTCAACTCTTTTGATGTAGCTAATTTTAGGTTTATAATGGAATGATACAGATTTGCCGTAAGATTTCTTGCGTGAGTATGACTCTGAAAGCGTGAGCGTCACGCACGAGAGTTGGTAAGACTGCACAAATTAGCCTAAATTGTGCGCATAAGATAATTATGTTGTGCGCGCATATCATACTATACTGTTGACTCAAAGTAATGTGTGTGCATATATATATATATGTGTGTGTGTGTGTGTGTGTGTGTGTCTGTCTATATATATATATAGGCTATATATCTCTCTCTATTATATATATATATATATATATATATATAAAAAAAATAAGACAGAGAGGGACTAAACAGGCTCTGTAGTCCATCGCCACGACCAAGTGTAAGCCCTTTTGTCAGTGGTTACGGTGGTCTCACCACGGAGCGCTGCTCGTTCAGCTCAGGTTGAAGGATTTTCCCACGGCAGCTGGGAAGAGCTGCGGAGACATGAAGCGCTGCATGTCAGGCAGCTGGAGCTGCTTTAACACTCAGAGCGGAGAACCGCTTTTATCCTTTTGGTTGAGTGTTTGGTCTGATGTTGAACATTGCACATATATGATCTGATTGACCAGAAAAATATGGAGTGCCATATGAAAATTATAGTGAACGTACCTGCACAGCAGGAGGCGAGAACTAGCAACGTGACCCCGGCAGAAAGCATCCTCTCCCGTCAGTCCTCAGATACGCGCGATATGCGATGGGGACGGACCGACTCTGCTCTTATATCCCACACCTGCCCAATCACACACGCTCCAGGAAGCGGATGCTATCTCGATACTAAGTCTAACAGTATAAGATTAATAATAACAATGTTAACAATTATATACGTAAATGAAGACCGTTCCCCAGTCATCCGCAGTGCGTAACATTCATAAGGATCATAATGGGCTCCGTGTTGAGACCGGTAGGATCGAGAAGAGAATCCAGGTTGTTTTACCAGGAAATGTCTTTCTTAATTCTGGATTTTCTGTCAAAGCCAAGTCGCATGATGTGGTAATCCGGCTGTGGTAAGAAAGACATTTCCTGGTAAAACAACCTGGATTCTCTTCTCGATCCTACCGGTCTGTGGTAATTTAATGACTCGGGATAAATGTCCGGGTTCCGACTCCCAAGGTGCACTTAGTAATGAAGACCTCAAACACCGGAAAAGCCGCACTCACTCATGTTCATTGAGTCTTCCAGCTTAAGGGGGAAACAGGTGGCGTAATGGTTACGAGTGTCATTGCAGTTTTGTGGAGCCCTATACAACAGGACACCCGAGCAAAGCACGCAGTTCTCCGAAGTTGCTCTGTCTGCTTGCTGAACCGATTATTTATTTCCTGAATTAATGCAGCACTCGACCATAGCCCTGAAGTTTTATTATGTTCCGAAACGTAAACATAAATAAATTGCGAAAAAGGTAAAAATATAAAACAACTACTCCGCCGTTGAACTATAAATTATATGGCAGCTGAATTCGTAATTACGTAAAATAAAAATAAAATCTACTAAGCATACCATCCATCCATCCATCCGACTTCCAAGTGCCTGTCCTGCTCAGGGTCGTGGGACTAGTAAACTGCCTATGAGAGCATTTCATAACTCTGAGGTGTGCAGATTGTAAATACGCTCTAGAATTTCAACATTTGCAGACATCTAACTAAAAGTTATTTTTTAATCCAAATACAACTGTTAAACCAAATACAACGTCACTGCTCAGCCGGGCCGCCAATCGCGCTACTAAGGACAACATGTAGGTTGAGTGTGTGTGTGTGCTATGCAGCATGGCTATAACCACAGCTTGCCTGATGAGGGCGCTATGTCTTTCTCATGCATGCATACAAACCATAAACAATCTGTAGTAGAGCTGTGTAGTTAATCGAATTTGAATCACGATTGCAATTATGGCTTCCCGCGATTATGAAAAAATTATAATCGAGAAAAACTATATTTGTTTGTATCTCGTATAGAAATGATGCCCTACTTTATCTTGTGCAATAAATCCAGATCGGCGCACTAATTTTTCAGGGGTGCGCTTTGCCCCTCCCTAAACGTCGTTAGCGAATTCCCTACAGCACAGCAGTTAAAACGCATTCACCGTCGAAATGGAGTGCAATAATTACTGATGTTTCATTTCCATATAAAGCTTTATTAATCACTGGACATATCTCGTTAAGAATTCCACAGTACGAAAAGTATATTTACATTTTGTGATGGAAAAATGTGTTCATATTTGTATTAAGAACCTTGTTACAATTTTTTTTATTGAATGCGGCGAGTTTTATCGATCATAATTCATACTGTTTTTATATTTCTATTAGGCTTTTGTATTTGTATTTACAGTACTTTTCTACCATGCAAATGGCCTGTTCATAGATTTGAGTGCAATTTCTGTGCTTAAACAGTTCAGTGTGCTATTTATTTATCTCCTTCTTGAAAAGTCAGTAATACATTTATCAGGGTAATACGACTTGAACTATGGCATCATTTATCAAAGGTCCCCCAAAACCAATAAAAACTTGGCTCATGTTGGGCATAAAACTCCTGGGCTGAAAATTAATCCTACTTCATGCCTGGCAGAGTGTCTCTCAGTTGCAGCATCTGTGATAACTCTGACATCAGGAATGTGCCGGAAAACCCTTTCCTGTTCTTACATTGTGATGCTGGGACGGCATCTCTGCTTCCGGTCTCTCAGCTGGGATCAACACCAGTCAGACTCACTTTTTCAGTCCAAGATCAAATAGGCGCTGATGCTGTATCAGAACTGACAAGTTTGCTATCTCCCACAATTACACATGGGGCTGGAAGCTCACTAGCCCTCACACACACAGAAATACTCAAACCTCGGTATCATCTACATGACATCATCTGTAGTGCTTATTATCGCCGGAATGATGAAAATGTATAGTTGTTCTTGATGGATTACAAGTTAAAGAAAAGGCATACTGGTAAAGGGCATCTTGTTCGTAAAACAGACCAATTGGGGAATCTTGTCTTTGTGTACACCAATCAGAGGCATGCTGTGCTGAAGCATACCAATCAGGCACTGCGAGACCCCGGGGGGGGGGGGGGGTTCACCACAATCAGTAACTTCACAGACAACCTGTTGTCCACTGTGTATGACACTCCTACAAACTCACTCACTCAACATTTTTTATAACCTGTAATGGCTGACTTAATTGACAGGAGATGCCTGGTAGCCTTTCCTGCTGTAGTACGACTCTGGAAGTTAATGGCAAATCTGAAGCAGTAAAAGAGACCATCTCCATTCACTCCCCGCTCTCCTTCTGAACTCCGTTATACGTAACTGATTTCTTGCACTTTCTTTTAAAATCCTGATTTTTATTTGCCATGATAAAAATGGGTGCACTGCAAGACTGTAGCGCACATCAGTATGAATTAACCGAATATAAACCCAGAACATTTATTTGTATGCTGTATTTAATCTATTGGCCAGGCAAACACCAATCACATACAAAACACCCTGGGAAGCCAAACACTGAATTTACATAAAATTATGATTAAGAAACAAAGATCACCAAAATTCTAATGAGGTAAAATTTAATAGAAACACACTGATCATGTCCCCAGGCAAAACTGGATCAGGGATAAATGAAAGTAATGAGGTTTATTAGCTTATAATTAGGCAAAACACAGAACTGGTTCATACATAGCCAGACAAGCACTATCGTCTGCCCAGATGGGCACAGCCTCCTGTCTGGATATCCAGTGCATTAGCAATAGCACAATGATCATATTACAGAAATGTGAGTGAACCTATAGTTCTAATATTAAAACAAAAAACACTAAAATCAGAGATTATTTTCACTCCTAATTTCACTTGTGTGACGCACACAAGCTGTTGTAGTGGCTCCCTCTTGTGGACAGTACAGTGTTTGACACTCCTCTTCACACATATAGCTCTGGGGAAAAAATGAAGAGACCACACTATATATATTTTTTTAAATTTGCATTTTTAAATGCTGGATTAATCCTGGTTCTGCTGGCAGAAGGCTACACTGTGTGGCAGGCTGCTTCCAGGCTCAAAGCCTTTAAGTCAGCAGTACTGAAGAACAAGGTGAAGCAGGAGACACAGACAATGACCAAAAATCAACCAGGTAGAAACAGAAGGAACTTTCTAATGCCAGAGATGACCGTGAACTTATCCGGCAGTGCATCATAAATCGGACGATGACCTCAAAAAGAATGGCAAACATTAAGTGGTGTGAAGTGCACTGCTGGGACAATTCATAATAGGCCCCTAGAAGCAAGACCAAAGTCCCACAAAGCAAGGAAGAAGCCCTTCAACAAGGAAAAGCAGGGAAGAGCCAGGCTGGAGTTTGCAAAAAAATGTATATTTTACACAGGCTCATAAACTGAGAAATAAGTGAAACTGAAAATTTTGCTCTGGTCTCTTAATTTTTTCCAGAACCATACATGTCCTTTCAGTGATATTCAGGCCTCACAGCTGCGCTCCTCATCTACGGCAACATGTAAGCCTTCCTGCTGAGCATCCACATCACAGACGACAGTGGATGATGGCAGACTCTGTGGAAACTACCAGCCACCAGCTGCTTTCCGGCCACTTTGACTCCAGGCCTCCCCGTGCAAAGCACACGAAAAGAGAGAGAGCAAGCTGTATGAGGGCCGGACCAGCTCTCATGGTCTCACTGTAGAGTGCAGAGTCGGCCAGCATTTCCCGTCCAGAGGGAATCTGGCACTTTGCACACACGGGCCCATCAGGGTGTGGCATTCATCAGCGGCAGTTTCTGAATGCCTGCCGTAGCCCCCACAGTTGGCCGCAGATAGCAACAGTGCCTCCTACAGACCAAATAGGAACTGCATGATGTTGGCTCTCTTCCAGTCAGTGCCACATTACCTGTACTATGTAAAGAAAGCCATGGGTTTGGCAGACTGTGTATAAAACGCACACCCCTGCCTCCAGTTAGGTGGGGGTGTGCACAGTCAAATTTAACAAACAATTAAAGAAAATCAGACATCGAAGACTGAAGACATGGTTCTGCTGGTCCAAACTGCGGAGCAGTGGCGCAGTGTGCCAGAGCGACGGCAGAGAGGATATAATTTCAATCACATCCAGTCAGTCAGACAGAAAGGTGTCCTGCTCCAGGGCAGAGGGCAGGAGAGAGAAGGAGAACGGGACGAACTTTATGCCAGTACCGCTGTAGAACTTGTTCTGGAACTCCACCCTGAGAAATGAGACATTGCAAGGAGTGAGACTGGAACAGGGGCACAGGAGTGGGATAGGAGTGAGCGTGTGCTGCCTGAGTGTGTCTGTACTGACCAGTGCAGCCGGAGTGCATGCAGGAAGGCGGACAGGCCCTCCATCAGCAGCAGGATGGTCACAGTGAGCGTGGCGAACACACCCAGAACGGGCACCAAGAGGAGGGCAGCGGTGCCAGTGTCCAGCCTCAGGGCAGGACGCATCACCATGGACCAGAGCACCTCCGACAGCTCTGCCAGACAGCCGCAGAGTGACAGGCAGCCGGAGTCAGAGCTTTACACAGAGTCACGCCATAACCATAGTCATAGCTTTACATAGAGTCACACATAACCATAGTCATAGCTTTACACAGAGTCACGCACAGTCATCCATCCATCCATTCTCCACGGTTTATCTGGGCCTGGGTCACAGGGGCAGCAGTCTGAACAGAGAAGCCCAGACCCCCTCCCTCTCCCCAGCCACCATCTGCAGATCCTCCAGGGGGATACCCAGGTGCTCTCAGGCCAGTCGAGAGCTATAATGTCTCTAGCATGTCCTGGGCACCACCCACAGAGGCATCCAGGAAGCATCCTAGATAGATCCCCAAACCACCTATGCTGGCTACTTATGATGCAGAGCAGCAGCGACTCTACTTTGAACCGCTCCCTGATGTCTGAGATCCTCATTCTATCCCTTAGCCTGAGCCCAGACACCCTGTGAAGGAAGCTCATTTCCACCACTTGTATCTGCAATTTCATTCTTTTCGTCACTACACACAGGATATGACCATAGGTGACAGTAAGAATGCAGGTTGACCAGTGTATTGTTATCTTCACCTTCAGACTCAGCTCTCTCTTCACCACAACATACCAGTACAATGCCCACATAACTGCTGACACTGCACCGATCTGCCTGTCAATCTCCCACTCCATTCTTCCCTCATTTGTGAACAAGACCCCAAGATACTTAAACTCCTCTGCTTGAGGAGCATTGTTCCTCCTGGATCCAAGGTTCGACCAACGGACAGACGCTCCTCTCCAGTACCATGGCATAGGTCTTTCCCAGGGAGGATGAGGAGTGCAATTCCCCTGAAGTTGGAGCCCGGCCTCCTTTCTTAAAGAAAAGGAGGAAAGTCATTTTCTATGGGCTCACCAAACTCATCTCACACTCAACTTTTTGATTTCGCAACTGCCAAAGCCATACTCTGCTTGGCCTGCTGGTACTTGTCAGCTGCCCTCTGAGCCCCACAAGCTAATCAAGCTTGCAAAAACTCCGTCTTCAGCCTGATGGATCCCTTTACCACTGGTGTCCACCACTGAGTTTGGAGGTTGCTGCTGCACCAGACACCAACAACCTTACGGCTGCAGCACTGCACAGCTGCCTCAACAATGGAGGAATAGAACATGGCCTGTTCAGTCTCAAAGTCAACAGCCTCCCTTGGAATGCAGGAAAAGCCAGGGTCCTCTGCCAGATACTCCCAGCACATCCTCACTATACGGTAAGGTCTACCAGGTCTATCTGGCATTTTCTCCCACCATCTGGCTCAACTCACTACCAAGTGGTGATCATTTGACAGCTCACCTCCTCTCTTCACCCAAATGTCAAAGATGCACAATCATAGGTCTGATGAAATGACTACAAAATCCATCATTGAGCTGCCGTCTAGGGTGTTCTGCTGCCAAGTGTACTAATGAATACCCTTATGCTCAAACATGGTGTACATTATGAACAAACTGTGATTAGCACAGAAGTCCGGGCAGGCCATTCTTCCCAGTCACACCCTCCCAGGTTTTATTGTTGCTACCCATATCCTCTGAACTGATGTTTGGTGAATAAGCACACAAAACAGTCAGAGTCTGTCCATCAATTCGTCAAAGGGAGGCAACTCTCTTGACCAAACCAGGGTAACTCCAGAGTCTGGCCCCTCTCCAGGAGTTCTAAATGGTATCTCTGTACCTCCCACACTAGCTCAGCCTCCCTCTTCACCAGAGAGATTACATTCCATGTCCATAAAGCCAGTTTCGGTAGCCGGGTAACAGTCCACCAACACCCGTGCCTTCAACTGCCACCCGATCCACATCCCAATGGAGCCTGCAGGCTCCTCCTGCAGGTGCTGCGCCCACAGGAACACATACAGTCAGACAGAACTTTCAGAGTCACACACAGGCAGAGTCGGACCTTTACACCTTCAGTCACACATAACCAGACAGTGTCAGAGCCTTACATTAAATCACAGTTTTATACAGTGTCTCACAAAGTCACAGGCATCAAAAGTCATAGTCTCAGATCATCACAGTCAATTACAGAGTCACAGAGCATAGTCGCTGTGTCAGTCATATACACTCATGCACCATAACCATTCTATAACTATAGAATTACAGTTACACATGCAGTCTTCATGATATGCGTACATGAACTGTGTATTACTGGCATCACGGTGAGTACTCACGGGCATGTGCCAGGCTCAGTGCCCAGAGCCGCAGGTAGGAGGCGCTGTTGCTGATGCAGCCTAGGCAGTACTCCATAGTGTGGATGGACTGATGTAGTACCACTTCTCCCAGATCAAACTGCCATAGAGAGGAAGAACCTGTGATTCATTGCACTACCTCCTACTGGCATGTCAACCCAAGCGCCTAAGTCCCTTCTCTCAGGTTTGAACCCACTAACGCTACAGGATCCACATAGCTGGGCATGACAACTATCTTCAGCGGACATGAGTGTGACACACAGGTGTATGTTGTATGAGGTCATACATTATTGTTCTCCTGTTTGTGGTTGATCTATGGCTGTGTTAATCTCTGACCTCTGGCTGAGTCTCCCTGCTGGCGGGATCACTGTGGGCTCCTCCTTCTTCTGCATCATGGTCCCGCATCACAGACATATCATCCTCACTGCCGTGACGCACCCGTTCATACCCCTGAGCACAAACATGCACACACATCCATAAAGCTGAGCAAAGGCACATATGGCTTCATGGTTCTCTACCCCGAAGCACAGATGCACTCAGAAACTCACCCGGTACACCCCCAGGCTCCTGCCCCCCTGGTGTAGCCAGTAAAGGTACAGTGGTTTTCCCAGAAGCAGAACTGGGATGGACAGGAAGGCCACGAGCAGCAGGAACACTTGCAGGCCTGTCTGTGAGACCAGAGGACATGAACAAAATGTTACCCTCAATCCCACGGGAATCAGCAGTTGTGTTGAGAGGGGCCTCATTTTCCGTTCATTTTGTGTATAGGATTGAATTGGACTGGATTGTCTTTAGCGACTCCAAAGGGCAACTTGGTTTGCAGGCAGCAGTCAACACAACCAACACACATATAAATACATTTAGAATAATAATAATTTAAAAATATATTACAATTATTTCTAAGTATTAAAAAATAAATAAAAATAAAAACAAATACATATAGCCTGCGGTGTGTTGGTGACTGCCCAGGGTTGGTTCCTGCCTGCTCCCATTATTCCCAGGATAGGCCCCGGTTCCACGCGACCCCAGTTGGGATTAAGCGGTTATGATAATGGATGGATGGAAATACATATAGCATACAACAAGTGACATCATATTGAAGTTACATTGAAGATTTAGAACACTTAAAGTCCTTGATTAGTCCTTGTAAAAATGTCATATGCAATAGCAAGGGGACCTAAAACCACAACAGAGGTATCTGTCTGATTTGGCCCTCTGAGAAAAAGTATACCTCCCCCCCAGACGACAGGAGGCAAAATGTGCGAAGAAGGTGTGGAGTATCCGCCAGAATGATATTTGCCCTCCGAATGGCTCTAACTTGATAAACATGGCCAAGATTATGAAAATTAGCGCCAGTAGTCTTTTGGCAAACTTCAATAATCTTCCCTAGCCTGTTTTTGTTAACCATGCTGAGGTTGCCAAACCAAGAAATCATAGCAAAAGTTAAAACTGCCTCAATAAAAGATGAATAAAACATTTTCAAGGGCGCTCTATCAATATTAAGACCCCTCAACCTTCTGCATTTTTGCAGATGGAATCCATATCGGAGTCGAAAGTAATTTTCTCATCTAGGATGGTACTGAATGATTTATATTGGCTGACTATCCCTTCGTTTGCCTGAATCCCTACGTTTGCCAGCTGTTCTACGTTTCCTGCCGTTTGTCTTGTGTATTTCAGTCCGTGTTCAAGTCTGTAGCCCCAGATCTGTCATTGGCGTTGTCTGCCGTGTGGTCCCTGTCTGCTTGTTCTCCCAAATAAACCCCGTTATCTCTGGATTCCCTGATCCTGCTTCCCCGCACCCTGCTCGCTCGGCCGTCATATGCACATAACAGCGGATTTGAGTGGAAGTCAATAAGCATCTCTTTTTGTCTTAGAACGATCGAGTTGAAAATATGAATCTTTACAGCAACTGATAAATGTGTCCAGGACTGGACCATGGCCTATCGCATGATCCTGTTGGAGTCACAACAATCACCGAATCATCATCAAACTTGATTATATACCTTGACTAAAATATATTCTGACAGTTATTGTTGTAGAGCACAAATAACAAAGGTGACAAATTGCAACTCTGAGGTGGTCCTGTAGAGCACACTGTGGTGGTCCTCAGACAAAGTGTCATTAATATGGGTTCTCTCAATTGTTAGGAAGTCAACCAGCCAAATAAAGTGCCAAAGTCAATATGCCCGATATTCTGGCATCCTCTACTCCCTTCTTTGCTTGATACACAAATTGGTGTGGATGAATTACATTCTGTGTCAAGGTCAATAAACTCCTCTTAACTGTGCTTAAAACCTTTCATAACTAATGAGGTATGCGCCACAGGGCGGTAATCCTTCAACACCTTTGGTGATGGAACCATGGCCACTAGAACACCTATAGATTCTTTCCGCAACCTTGGAACTTTATTCTGTGACAAAAAAAGAGTTAGAAAATAAATGTGAATATGCTACACAAAAACAAGGCACATTCTTAAGCAGTTAGCTACTGGTGCAGTCAGGCCTGAGACTTTTTCATATATTAGCCTGTTCAAGAGTCCTCCAGACGTTCCTTTCAGCTGGGAACACGGCATTCTGAGAAATCCTCCCTGAATGACTAAAAAACATAGGTTTTAGTCATCAAACCATCACACTCATCTGAATCGGGTGGCAGAGTGACCTGATGCCTGGCCACAGAAAGGCTTGCCTGGCGAGACTCCCACCTGGCCTGGGTAGAGGGGCTCCAGAGCCTGTCCCTGCATGAGGAACATACTGATGAAGTGGACGAGGATACTGGGTGCCAGCCAGGAGTCCCGCGCTGAGTATGCCAACCACTTGTAGACCACCATGAAGACCAGATAGCCGAAGAGGCACAACAGGAAGAGCAGCTCTGGCAGGAATAACAGGAACAGGCCGAATTTACGCCTGAAATAGCTGGGTAAATGCAGAGAACAAATCAAAATTAGGGGTTTAGCACCAAAAGACAGTAAAGGAGAGACCAGCCTCCAGACTTTAGTACCAAACACCAGTAAAGGAGAGACCAGCCTCCAAACTTCAGTATTAGATGCCAGTAAAAGAAAGGCTAGGCTCTAGACTTTAGTACCAGATGCCAGTAAAGGAAAGGCTAGGCTCCAGATTTTAGTTCCAGATTCCAGTAAATGAGACCAGGCTCCAAACTTTAGTACCAGATGCCAGTAATGGAAAGATCAGCCTCAAGTCCTGAGTACCATATGCCAGTCATGACAGACTATCATCCAATCTTTAGTACCAGATGCCAGTAAAATAGAGACCAGCCTCCAGACATTAGTATTTGATGCTTGAAAATGGAGAGACTAGGCTCCAAACTTTAATACCAGACACCAGAAATGGAGAGACCAGCCTCCGAACTGTAGTACCAGATGCCAATAAAAGGAAGACCAGCCTCAAGACTTTAGTACCAGATGCCAGTAAAGGACAACCCAACATCCAGACTTTCTGAAAAATGACAGTCTGTAAAATGACTTCACTATCACTATGGCAATGAAACATTGGACACTCACATGTGGTTGAACACCCCTAGGATGACCCCAAACGTCATGTGGCAAACTCCCAGGATGATGGACATCTTCATCTTATAGGAGTTGAGGAAAGTGAGACGGTTTGAAGCCAAGTTCCAAATCTAACAGAAAGGAAGTGAAGCAGGTAAGTACCCAAGAGTACAGGCATGCTTGTGTAGCTCGCGTGTGCATGCATATGTGTCGCCATTACAGGCACGTGCACTCACTGGATCAATTCCCACAGGGTACGGTCCACCGAAGACACCTGTGATGTTAGGGTCAAGTGTGAGGAAGCTGTTTGTGTGGAGAGTTTTATTCCTTCGGAGGAAGCACACAGGTTATGAGAGGCAGCACACACCATACCCAGCGCTGGACCAGCTGTCCAGCTCAACATGCTTTTTACCGGTGCACAGTGGATTCATTTTGGCAAGGGTATAGCTCAGATTCACATCAATGTATCTGGCTGCTATATAAAATAATTCACACATTCAAAGAATTCAAGTACACTACAGTACAGAAACCGAACTGATATCGTTGTGAATAAACCATATAAACTGATGTCATATAGAAAAGTGGGGGCCGCTGGTGGAGCCATCTGCAGAGGTGGGAACCCAGGGGAGTATCTAACTATTGAAAACATCGGGGGCTAAGTCAAGTTTACCTGGGGCTTGACTATTTTTTTTTTTTGAAGGAAGATTGGAATCGGGGCTAAAATACTTGGATCAGAGCTTAAAATAATTGGCCCCAAGTGATCGGACCTAACGACACCAGTATGTGAACCTAAAGCTCCCCATACCCTCCTGGGCTTCCCCCCAATGGAACGAGGGAGGGGCACTCACATCCATGGGCCCTGGGTGAACATAGCCCTCACGCTCCAACCTGAGCCGAAGATGTTCAGTGACTTGGAGAAGCAGTCGTTGTAGATGAGCCCCGTGTACATGGAAAAGAATCCCATCATCAGAATTATGTAGCGTCCCTCAAAAAGAATTCTCCATATCTACAGAAGAAGAGGACACAGTGAAATTGTGCAAGACAGGCAACTCTGAGAAAACCACACTGAAGAAACAACTCTGAGAAAAACACTGTGCACACAACTCAGGCACACAACTCCAGGAGAACAACACTGTGCAAACAACAGCAGGAAATCAATACTGAACAAACAACACCAAGGGCCCATATCACAAAGCTGCATTTTTGGGTTAGCAAAATAACTTGTCAGATTTAAGGTAGTCTGGGTAAATGTAAGTGAATAAAGATAAAGTCCATTTAAACTGGGATACCTTAAATCCAACATGATATCTAACCAACTGATCTCACTTTGTGAAAAAAGCTCCGGGAGTAAAACACTGTGGATACATCTCCAGGAAAACGACACTATACAAATAAGTCCAGGCACACAACACCAGAAGAATTACTACAATGCAAAGAACTCAAGGGAAACAACACTGCGCAAACAACACAGCACCAGGAAAAGAAAACACAAGAAAAATATTCTGGAGAAACAACTCTGGTAAAACGACACAGAAAAAACAAAAATCCTTCAAAAGGTATAGAAAACTTGCAGGGACACTACAAAACCACACAATCAAAAACAACATGCAAAACACAAGAATAGCAGCAAAAAACAATCAAAGAAGACCACAGAAGGTCCAGGAAATGGCCATGTACATATAGGCCCCCTCACTTCATTCCTATGGCACTTCACACTAGGGCTCTTCTCCTGCACGAGCATCCACATGGCGAAGACAGTCATCACCGCTCCATGACCCATGTCCCCAAACATGACGGCAAACAGGAAGGGAAAGGTGATGACGGTGTATGGAGCTGGGAACCAGATAGAGCAGTACACACGGTCAGCTGGGCAGATCCCGTGGAACTGCCTGCCCTCAGCCCCTCTCATCCCGCCCCATCTCACCTGGATTGACCTCCCTGTAGCTCCCCACTCCGTAAGCATCCACAATGTTCTGGAAGCCGGAGGTAAATTTGTTGGTGTGGAGGAGGGTGGGGGGTGTTTCACTGCATGGGATCCGATTTACAAAGGAGGGAACCACAGCTCCACTTTTTCTCTGGATGGGGGGGGGGGGTAAAAAAATTAAAGTTACGGAACAACCTAGAGAAAC
>JAODLD010000124.1:31101811-31115358 GCA_026781065.1 Mormyrops boulengeri
TAGTGACAGTCCCAGTCCACAGAGCTGAGGGGGCGCTGTCCTTCCGCAGAAACAAACTTCATCAGGGTGCACAGAGCACCCTCCTACAGATGATCACACATTTACATTAACAGCATATAGCGGACGCTCTTATCCAGAGCAACTTACATTTTTCTAAATTCAGGAACAGTTGGGGACGGTTGGGGTTAAGGGTCTTGCTCAGGGACCCAATGGTGGTAGTGACACTCCGTGAATGAAGCAAGAACACTGGATTGACCACGCAGATCAACATGCAGGTTCAGGAAGTCAAACTACAGCTCACATAACCATGAAGCTGGCGCTCATGCAACTCCATCCAAAGTGATTCACACTCACATTACAGCATTATCATCCGACTGTTCTGTTTAACTGAAATCAATTAGCAAGTTCAAAGATATAACAGCACACCTTCGTCTAGGACAGTGTTTCCCAACCCCGTCCTTGGGGATCCACAGTCCACATTTTTGTAATGTCCTAGCACCCAAAACACCCCTACCAGGCATTGTAAGTTCCCGATTGGCGGGGAGAGAGCAAAAATGTGAGCTGTCCAGGGGCCCCTGAGGATTGCGTCGGGAAACACTGATCTAGGATATGAACTTATAACCCTCCATTGTTAGGTCCAGGTCTTAAACCTACTTTTTCGTGGAGTTTGCCATGTACTCCAGTAAAAAAGAAACCAAAGAAAGACAAAAAAAAACAGAGGAATGATTCTGGTGCTGGTCTCTATGTTCACTATGTCCTGAAACCTCACCTTGACCTGGTGGTTCCTGTTAGCCATGAGCTCCAGCAGAAGCTTGACACAGTCGCTGTACCGATGTCGCATGAAGATGCCATACTTCTCATCGGCGCTATGTTTTCCTGCCACAGGGAGGAGACGCACAGGAGTCAGTGAGCCCTGACGGCAGGAGGCAGTCTCATCTTCAATATTGACATCATTCTGTTTGTGAAACCAAAATTGCTAAGCAGATCTTATTCAGCATAGGTCTTGCTCTGGCATGAAAACAACGGGTTTTAGAACGACTTTCACTTCATGAAACTGCAAGTATATTGTTCCCCAACACAACAGAACACAAATTGCAGGTGACAGACACGTTTTAGATGGAGGTTCCCTCCACACACCGCTCAGCAGGCTGTCCTCCTCTGGCAGCGGACCCACGAACAGTTCACCCCGACCCATGAGCGCGCAAAATATCCGGCTGCAGGCTCCAATCGCGCAGATTACATCTCTGTCTTTCTCTGCCTGGAGAAGAGACAAGCATCCCCTTAAAGACGCTCGTAGTGCAACTGCTCATTTGCTAGTCTGAAAGGAAGCTGTTTTAGTCGTTATCACCCCTCCATTAAAAACATTGTATTTTCGTTTGAGTGTAAACTCAATTAAGTCCTCTGTAACAAGCAGAAAAGCAACTACCGTGGTTGATAATTCTATTAAACCGCAATAAATATGATCTATTCCGGTCGACAGAAGGTCGACGTGCAACTACTCACCTGTAAATGCTCAAAAATGTCGAAGATGTCATTGGCACATTTACGACTCTGAATAATAAGATCAGCTTTAGTATTAATGTCGGTTTTAGTTGTATTTCTGGCATCCTTTGATTTGTCTGAAGTCACGTTGCTACTCTTAGGCGGCGCCATATTTTACCGACACTCTGCACTCGCCAGCCAATAACTATTACACGGCCTCGAACGGCAGTCACAGCACCACCTGCTGCCGGGAGGCCGCATGCCAACCTGGCGGATTTAATTTGGCTAGAGTCTGGAATGCTTGATGCCGTCATACTGAGGGCGTAAAGACAAGAAGCAGTATTAAAGTTATCACAGAAACATAATACACTCTTGATTTTTGTCACCAACAGGAACAGGACGTAAGATTCCACAGCGAACATTTAAACAGAAAAAAAAATTCTGAGGCGCATATACAGCTGCGGAAAAAATTAAGAGACCACTCTCTATATTTTTAAACAAATCTGCATTTTTAAATCCTGGTTTAATTCTGGTTCTGCTGACAGAAGGCAATGCCGAGCAGCAGGCTGCTTCCAGGTACAAAATTTCTAAGACAGCAGTACACAAGAACAAGATGAAGCAGGACACACTGGGAACGACCAGAAACCAGCCAGGTAGAGTGCAGAAGCGACATTCTAATGCCAGAGATGACCGTCAGCTTATCTGAAAGTTTCTCATAAATCAGAGGATGACATCAAGGTCATCAAGTCACCTTCAAAACGAATGGGAATCATTAAGTGCAGGTGTGAACTAACTAGGTCAGTTTGTATCAGGCTCCTAGAAGCAGGACTGAAGTCCCATAAAGCAAGGATGAAGCCTTACATTAATGAGAAACAGGGAAGAACCAGGATGCAGTTTGCAAAAAAATATGTATTATTCACAGGTGCACACCCATAAATTGAGAATTTTCCGTGGCTGCATATTGTAACAGGATTTGTGTGGTGGTAAACCTTTCAAGAATAACAAGGAGGCAGCTCCTTATAAAAAGGAACAGATGTTCCATGTTTATTAACAGCGCACTACCAGATGCAACAAGCAGCGACACAAACAAAGGAAGTCCACAATTTACAGAAGACTGATGATCAGGACTCTGACCCTGGTGGGTGGTGCAGGCGTCACAACAGTACACAATCAGTTCTGTGTCCTGCTTGCAGCCGGGCCAATAAAACCAGCAACAATGTTTCCCCAAAGTCTTTGCAGCTCCGAAGTGCACTGCTCCCTTCACATCATGCACCGCCGCAGGACCACAGCAGCTGCAGCAGGTGCTGGTCACCACTGGGGTACCGCCAGTATCCGGACAAGAGGCCGGCGTGCTCCTCAAAAGCCCCCCACTGGGGCAGCACCGCCTGCTCCACCTGCAACCGCTGGAGACTGATCGCCTCCTGTGGTGACGGTGATCATTTGACTTGCTGGGGAGGTCCTTCAGCCAGTGACCTAGCTGTCTGTTGGGGTTGCAGAAGCTCAGCAATCAGGTGAGGGATGCAGGGTCGGTGCACAGCTGGAAGTGCTGTCCATAGGGGGAAAGACGTGGCAAAAAAAAAACAAAAAAACCAAAACGGAATGTTAGTTAACACGGCTAAATGCAGAGACTTATTTTTTACTTGCACACACACTAGGAAGAGCTGAACAGTATACTGCTGCAAAGAGGTAATCCCATCGATGCACAAAAATGAAACCCACCTTTGTTTCACTAACCCTTCAGACCTTGACATGATAGAAGAACTAATTACCCAGAAAGCTAAGCACAGTCACAAAAGCCTAAGATAGAACATTCTGCAAAGCTTAGACAAAAGTTATCTCAAGGTAGCGGAGCTGTCTAGTAACTCTCGAAAGCCATTTAAAGGTCACGAGAAATAGTTCATCAGTGCTCACTGCTTGCACACCTGCTGATGTGCGAGTGTGCTCTGCTCAAGCAGTAAAGGGGAAATGGCATGCAGAACCGAGATACTGAAGTTATTCTTTACCAAGTAGAAAAACAATATTCTCTTCGTATAAGAACCAAAGTCTCCATCTAAAATTTCTACAAGAACTTGTAGAAATCCAGGATAGTCCAGGATCACTTACCTGCTGGCATCCAGGTCACCTGGCACTCTGTGCGAGCCGGTTGAGCTCCTGGGACAGTGCAGTGACCGTGTCAAGTATGCGCTGGCGCTCGGCCTCACGCAGCCGGCCACCACAGCGCTGGGTGAACTTGTCAGGATGCCAGAGGGCCTGCTGGCGGCGCAGCAGCCGGCGGAAGGCGGTGGGGTCAGCGCGCTCGGCGCCATGCAGCATCACCGCAACCATGTCTGACACGGAGCCGTGGGGCACAGGCCAGGGGATGTCAGCATAACCCAGCTCCTCCTGGGCGTCGCTCCCCGATGCCACTGCACAGCGCTCCTCATACCGCCGCCTCTTTCCCTGCAGCACCTCCTCGGTCTTGCGCGCCGCCCGCTCCACATACTCGGCATGCTCGCGCGCCAACCGTGCCTGCAGCTCCCTCCCCGCCTCCGCGTCTGTGTTCTCCGGCCGCCTCCTCCGCCTCACTCTCTGCTCCTCCGATTCCACTCGCCGCTGTGCTTCGGCTCTCCTCTTACCATGATATTCCTGCCAGATCCGTTCTGCCCACTGTCCAAAATCCTCAGAGTCCACACCGTCTCTGGGAGAGTCATCTGCATCAAACAAATTTTTCACATAAACAAACTTCTGCTCCACATTTGTATGAAACAGTATTTTAATAATAACACTGTATCATGTTGTGCTGAAAATTTTACCATCATAATGCCCATAAGTCTCAAAAAACTCATCTTGACATTCGCCAAGTAATTTCTCCCTCCATTGAGATTCTGAGTCCAATTTAGCTTGACTGCTCCCCTCTGGTGGTAGATCACGCATCTGCAACAAAACATTACAGAATTTCTACACACTTGAAAGCCTACAGTTCTGTTTGCGGTCTGCCTGCAATTGTGCAGTCCTACCACAATAAACATTAAAAGGTATTTCACTACCCAGAAGCAGAGCTGGACAAGGCAAGCATGAGGCAAGAAGTCCAATCTGTCAGTAGATTTCCACAGCTCTCAAGCCTACACACATACCTGACCTTCCCTTGCTCTCCCAAATACACACACCTGCTCTGCTTTCATCCACTCCAGCAGATCCTGGGGTGTGACTCCAGCATTGTTTGCCATATCCATAGCAACAGGGCAATACTTTCGCAGTGGAATCACAAGGTCGTTGTAGGCTATAGGAGAGGAGGTTTGACACAATAATTAAGTTTGCACACCAAACAACATTTCTGATAAATGAGTTAACTTTTTGTTCGAATCCTGCCTCCACTCGGTGTGACGTTGCATTTTCTGATACAGAGGTTACCTTAGATAGTCCACAGTAATGCAGTCAGACTAAAGGGCCTTTGCAAACTGCCCTTCATGTGCCCCAAGCGTACCCCTGCCCTGTGCATCCTGGGCTGGACTCCAGGAGCCTTTATAACAAACTTGGATTTCTTGTTTAACCAGAAAACTTGTCAGCTTCACGGTAGTCTGGACTAAATGTAAATGAACGAAAATTAAGTCTATTTAAACTGGAGTACCTTACATCAAACAAGTTACCCGGCTAAGCAAAAAAATCCAATTTCATGATATGAATATCAGTAATTATATTATCAGTAATTATATTATCAGTAATTATAGGTATGATTCTTTCCATGGTTCTTCAATTACATGCCACTCCTGTGCTGGTTTTCAGTTTTGTGTTATGGTCCAAAGACATGAGATACAGCAATCCGCACAAACCATAACTGCCTGGTATGTCCAGAGCAGGCTCTCTGCAAATGTGCACTGGAGAAACTGTTGTAGCAAAATGAATTAAATCAGTTTTTAACTGAACTACGTGTCTACCCGTCTGGCCGTGTTTGAGAGCCCTGTTGGCCGCGATGTGCAGTGCCGTGTCCCCCCGCCGGTCCCTCAGGAGCGCGTCCGCTCCTCTCTTCAGTAGCAGCCTGAGCACTGCGTCATTCCCCAGCCCACAGGCGAGGTGCAGGGGGCTCCTGCGCTTCCTGCCATGTTGGAAATTCAGCTCCGTGTCCGGATGCTTCCGAAGGTAGGACTTCAGCTTCAGCAGACTGCCCTCCTCCACGTATCGCAGGATACGTTTTTGCTTTGAGGACACCATAGCTGGATGCAAGGACTCTAAAATACCAAAGAGAAAGCAAACCAAATTGTCCAGGTTATTTGTCATTCTGACTGAGTTAATGTGGAATGAAGAACAGCTTATTACTATTGTATTTTAGGGTTGCCACCTATCCAGGATTTTCCGGGACCACCCCAGTTTTTGGCCTGTCCTGGAAAAAACTTTGGTGTACGTGCATTAATAACACTCTCATACTCAGGAAGAACTACTGTCGATTAATAGAAAGAGACTATACTGTGTCTTTTTAGCCAATGGAATACGCTCAAAGAATGTATATTGTGTCTTTAGCCAATCAAATAATTTCATGACAAGGCACGCTCTACACACGAGCCGATTTGTCGGTGATGATTACAGCTAGTGATGTGGTTATCCGTTACTTTTGAGTAATCGTTACTACCGAGAACTCGGGAATCCAGTATTTGACGCATGATGCTATTGCTGGGTGAAAGAACTGCAATCACGATTGCTTTCTGCCGCAAACAACAGTCTGCATGGCGAGTGCCGACTGGGCGGTTTGATCAGTCATTTCGTTACTGTCAGCAACGAATCCTTGAACGGCTGAATACTCGTAACGATTCGTTTCAGCCTGGTATTTATTACTTAGTTACTCGTTACTACTCAAATCTACAGTCTACACCTCTAATTACAGCCTCGCTCATTGCCTACATGTTCAAGGATCAGGTTAGTAAAAATAAACAAAAAAAAACTTAGTTACATTGAGAATGGTTGGCGAAACAGATGAAATGGACAAAATAAAAATCCAGCCAAAAAAGAAACGTCTTACATCATACAACAAAGAATGGGAATAGAGTGACCTTAATTCTGAATGGTTGTCGATTTTAACCAGAGGATCAGTATTCAGCAAAGTGTTTGATTTGTACTTTTGGGTTTACTGTAAAATATGAAGGAAGAGAAGCACTTGACAGCCGAAAAACACAAACGTTGGATGAGTGAAAAAGAAAAAGCTAATGAACAGAGTAAGAGGTTTATGATGGAACAGTATAGATTTGCTGTAAACTCCCTGAGCGTGAAAGTCTGAAATCGTGAGTGTCACGCCAGATTCCTGATGTAGCATTATAATTTTCCTATCAAGCCGATCTAAATAAACCACTGGAACGATATCCCGATAGGCAGTACTTTTGGTCAATTACTAGTTGTCCAAGAATTTTACAGGACTGTGATGACAATCCTACCGTATTCTCTTAAATATTCTTGGTGAAACGTTCATCAGTCGGTTACTTCCACTCACCCCATATGTTTGTGAACCGTAGGGTTTAACAAAATAATATTCCTCGAATGTACATTAATACTGCATATACGTAACTGTAAGTAAGACGCCAGCTTTTTCTACAAAGTAAACGTTCCTCCTCCCGAACTCTTGATTGTTTGTGTTAGTTTCTAGCATAAGCACTAATGTGGTGCAGCCAGAAAATGCATCCGGAGGGAAATTGCTTGTTGTGCTTTTTCGGTTCTCCCCTAAATACCAGTGTTTTTACTATTTCTAAGAGTATTTTAAAACTAAATAATATTGTCATGAATGTTTTATTGTATATGTAGCTATATTTGTATATTGTATATTTAGTATATTTATGTTTTATTGTATATTTATATGTATATTTAGCGTGTATTTGTGAATGTATTTCTTTCCTTTTTTGCTTATGATCTATATCTATATATATATGTGCGTGTGTGTTTGTTTGTTTGTTTGTTTATTATTTTATGTAGGCTACTTCTTACTCGTGATGGGACACTTGAAGCATATGGGGGTGCACCAACCAGAGCACCAGACCGACATGTGCTTCACTGCGGGGCCAGACATGTGCTGCTACGTGCACTAATCAGAGGGCCTGCCCTCTAGAATTGCGTAGAATTTTTTAAAATGGAACTCGTGGAATCATCATATGATATTTGTCACGGAAGTGTATTGTGGTAAAGGGTTGTGGATGTGTGTGTTGTGTTATTATATTCATTAATGCACAACAGAAAGTAAGGGAAAAGAAGACCCTGCTTATACGTGGATTGCCGTTGTGCCTAACCACTTAACCATAGGAAAATTAACGAGTTCATTTTAAGTTCCGACAGCAGGCTTTCCTGACAAAGATGTTGGCAAGCCAGATGCATCGGATGTATGTGTCCTAATAAAAATCACAAGGATGTGGGAGTCTCAGGCAACTTTATTTAACTTTTTCAACGTTTTTAAGTGGAAGGTGGTTGAATTTTTCTCAGTACTAACAAAACAAAACCTCATTCAACTGATTTCAACTAGTTGTTTTGTGTTCCCCTCAATAAAGTGCGTATTTCAAAGAAATTATCGATTATATGTTCAGAATATATGTTTGTGTTTTAAAAAAAAATCACTATTTATGCATACAAACTGAACTTTTATTTTTACATGAGTACCAGGACTGAAAGCAACAGGACTGAGTTTTAGCATTAAATTAACAAATTCATGAACCATAGCCACATGTCATCAAAGATAATTGTATGATAACACTGAGCACATTTGAGTAAACAAACAAAAATGCATTTTTAAATAAATAAATAAAACCTGAAAAAATGCATTGAGCTGAATCGCCTGAGATACTTACAATATCATCAAAAATACAGGAAAGAAAGTGAGAGGACATACTTTTGGTTTCCCTCTGGTCTTCAGGTAACTGAGATGATGAAAGTTCCAGTTGAATATGCCACTTGTACAATGTGGCAAATATTTTAGGGGCATAAATGTATTAGGATAACTAGACTGAGTGTTCTAAGTAGTTTTACATTATGTATCTTAAATTTGCAACGAGGACATTATGGGGGACACTTTGCATGATAATAACATGTATTATCAAGCTACATCTCTTGCATATTCATACATATAATGTCCTGGGGACACTGATTCGTGGGAATGGCGCTTCTGGATCTCATGTATATACGACCTTAAATTGCACTTGTTATCTGTAGTCGGTAGGTGTCAGTGCCTAACAGTTCTTTTCCGCCATCCGATATCTGCATCAGTAGCATGTAGTCCAGGGGTGACCAATCTATTCCAGAAAGGGCCGCTGTGTGTGCGGGTTTTCGCTGCAACTGCCTAATTAGATTACTAATTAGAGGACTGATTGGCTGAAGAGTCCTCAAACCTGGGTTTGAACAGCTGACCTAAAGGTCACCCCAAAAACCAGCACACACACCGGCACTTTGCGGATATGATTGGCCACCCTGATGTAGTCCAATGTTTCTCAACCCAGTTATCAGGAATCCCCACACGCTCAATGTTTTTTCTCCCTACCGCAAACCAAAATGTGTGAACTCTGGGTTTGAGAAGTACGGACGCGTATTGCATTCATCTGAAAAAACGGCACAGTTTTTCGAATTAATTAATCATTTTGTTTTTACGAGTAATATTTTTTAGTTTTTCCGAATTAATAAGACAATCATCCTGTTTTTAAAAGTACTATTTTTTCTGAATTAATGAAATAACCTTTCTGTCGTGACCGCGGTAAAGATAGGTCGCAGTTAGCGATTGGGGATTCCATTATTCTCTTTAGTTGCTCGATATTTTATGAATTCAGATGACGTCATCCCCACCCTGAAAGCTGCCGATAGTAGTCTTTGCGTTTTTATTTTCAAGAGTGATTAATAAAAAAGCTTGACTATATTAACAGGTCCAACCCGGCTCATACTGACCAGTACATATACTCATCGCTCATACTGCGAATTTCTTCACAAATCAAATGTGGTCAGTCAGTCACAGGTAGGCTAAGTGCGTGTATCAGGCAGATGGTGGGAAAAAATGCTGCTTTCACACTTAATGTTTACTAATAGTGGAAATATTCCCCAAATCATACTATCAACTTTTTAATTTTAACAAAACGTGATTTGTGAAAAAAAATCACAAATATATTTGCATACATATTATCACCTTATTTACCTCTATGGCCACATGCCATGGTAATATAGACTACATGACAGATCAGTGGCCAAAACACCTAAAAACTAACCCACAGGGAATTCCCTTAAGGAACCAGGTCCATAATGAGGTAGTAGGAAAAGAGTCCGTTTTTACACTTTTACTAACTGACTAAGATGATTATTGTGATTTACGATGCTATTTTCATTGTTAGTAAGCATCTTTTCCTACTATCTGCTTGATACACGCACTGACCTATGAATGACTGACCCTATATTATTTGTGAAAATATTCACAAATGAGACTCGTCAAAATGAGCCTGGTTGGACCTGTTTAGATGGTCAGGTGTTTTATTAGTCAATCTTGAGGATAAAAAGGCAAAGTATATATCGGGAGATATCAGGGTGGGGAGTGACATCAATTCATAAAATACTGAGTAAATTATGGCACCGTTTACTAATGTACACGTTACTGCACTGTAGAGATAAATTCAATGGAATCCCGAATCTCCAACTGCAGACTATATTTACCGCGATCATGAACCAACATAAATGTTATCTCATTAATTCAGAAAAACAGGAAAATATTACATGTAAAAACAGGATGATTATCTCGTTAACTCAGAGAAACAAAAAAAATGCTACTCGTTAAACCTGGATTATGACCCCATTAATTCGGTAAACATTGCCGTTTTTTCAGATGAACAATACGTTTCCGCAGAGAAGCACAATTTAGTGCACTATTTAGTTTAACGTACTCACGAAATACTCGCAAGATCCCTAATATGTGCGCACGATATACTTTTATTGTGCTCTCAAATTGCTATTTCAAGCGCTCGAATTAATTAAATTGTGCGCATGTTTTGGTTGTTTACGGTTTAGTGCATTGTGCGCGCGAGGAAAAAAAACTGTCCGTGCCCTCTTCAGGGCTTTATAACACCAATTAGCAGACAGAATATCGCTGAAATCCCTAAATAGTTTTGTTTATGTGTATGATGTTTTTTCCATATAGCTAATTAATATTCTAATGTGTCTTCAATCTATTTGGTGTTTGACTTATTTGTGAATGTCTTTTGTACACTTCTTACCTTTTCCCAGAATCTTACTCCTAGCCCCAGTCTCACTTCCTGAGCCCCCCCGCCCCCCCGCCATCGCGGAGGTTTTGGCTGCCGGCTCGGGGCTGGGGGGCGGTTCATTGGCCCCCGGTCCGGGAGCCGGAGGCCTCACAACAGTGGACCATGTTGCCCAGGAGTGTGGGAGCACATGCAGATGGGATGAGGGATGCAGCCCCGTACACCATTCCTGAAAACACCTCATGTGCTGTTTTGTACCTCAGAAAAGTTATTATTGTTGAATTTCTTGGATATATCACAAAATTAAAGCAAAAAAAGTCGAATGTCTTTATTGTCAATTCTGCCATATGTACAGGACACACGGGGGATTGAAATGACGTTACTCTCAGACCCCACGGTGAGTGAAATGACGTTACTCTCAGACCCCACGGTGAGTGAAATGACAGCGACAAGCAAGACAGATACAAGTTTCAAAAATAAAATTAAACACTTTGTGCAAAAGACAATAGGACAATACAATACGTCATACAATAACGTTGCTTTGAATACAAGCATTAGCCAAGTATGAACTTCACAGTAATGCCAATGAAAATGGATAAAGAAAAGGACAGGATTTCCCCAGCAATTTAGGCAGACCCCCACCCCAGTGCGGCCTTGCTCTGCCTCTCCTGTTTGGATTGTCCTGGCCTTGGGCTGATTCCTCATCCTGTCTTCAACGCCAAGATAGTCCAACATTCACTTCCTTTTTGGTTATTTTGATTGGTGTCTTTTGTTCAAGTCAGTGGGCTTGACTGTCATACCATCCAAATACAGGTATACAATGACAATGAATGAACATCCCCACAGGACCAGGGGCATTGGAGGGGCATGGATACCCTGACAGATTCAGGGGGCCTAGCACTTGTCAGGGGCCCTTAAATATGTAAAATTATATGTAAGATATGGGGGGGGGGCTGCAGAGTGTCATTCTGTCAGGGGATCCAGAATGTCTAGGTACTCCCCTGCCCAGGAGAAGGGGGTGACATACAGATAATGAGTGATGGGGGGGCTTCACAGAACTTAAAGAGTTGAAAGAAAAACAAAGCATAGGACAGTGCAAAACAGTGTAGCTGGATAGAATGGATCATATACGTATTGCGATGTGTATATGAGCAATAAGTCACACAGCAGCAGCAGGTGATATAAATAGATACATAGTATGAAGTTAAAGTCTTTTCCCAGTGCAGGCTCACAGAGGCATTGTGGGATATGGTCTTTAGAAAAAGGGTGATCTGTCATGTGACTCTTGGGGCTGAATAGGCTGACAGGATAATATGGAACCCTGCTTTTTTAGAGCGAGCGCCTGTGTGTAAATGGAAGTGGCCCTGTTTATACTTGGTTTTATAATGCGTCTTGGGCCATCAGATCACAAGTGGACAGCTGA
This sequence comes from Mormyrops boulengeri, assembly GCA_026781065.1. Lineage (NCBI taxonomy): Eukaryota > Metazoa > Chordata > Actinopteri > Osteoglossiformes > Mormyridae > Mormyrops > Mormyrops boulengeri. Next base: position 31,113,890 of record JAODLD010000124.1, read on the forward strand.
GACACATTAGTAAACGGACTCCTTGTTTACATCTTTATCTAGACCACTTGTGATGACCACTTGTGTTCAGATTTCGTTACTGCCTATGTTACTTCCACTAGAAGGTCAAATGGCCCTGCTCACAGTTATTGTGATGTCCTTGTTGGGGAAACATTAGTGTTTACGCTATAAGAAATATGTGGCCAAATGCATCCTAGACCACCTTGGCAAGAGGCGTCTTGGTGGTTGTTTAAACTTGTCTTTAGTGCTGTGATCCGACTGCCCAAGATGCAGTTTAATACCAAGCGTAAAAGAGCCTGTGTGTGTGTATTGCCCTAGATGTGTATTGCCAGCCACATTGTAATGAGCTTTGGCTGGGACTCTAGTCTTCTCTGTTGGTGCTGATTAGCATTCATTAACACTCTACCAGTGTAATGATAATTACAAAGGAATTTCTTTTACCTGTTTCATTGGTTGTGGAGTTAGGCCTCTGTATTAATGTACTGGTCACTGAAAGTAATGCTAAGAGTTTTGTCATTTTGGGCTTAGGAAAATCATAGCAGCCATTATATAGCAATAGACTGGGGTCATAACCACACAGAGTAATTCCAATTAGCAAAAAGCCCATGATGAGTACCAACTCCATGACGGGCTTTCAGGCAAGCTGCCTGCTCATTAATTGTGGCTTGTTTGAGCAGAACATTGGGACATTTAACCCAGCTCGTAGCCGCATGCAGGGGGAGAAGGTGTCAAATTAAAGATCAGATCAAAAGGGGAGCATGTAGGCCCCCTGGAAAGATCACACTCAAGTGGGAGTGTATTCTAACAGACCAAAAGCTTGTCTCATTGCAGCTGCGAAGGCAGGAACTAAAGATCAAGACATTGAATTAAGCAGCTGCTGATGTGAGGGGATTCGGTGAGCAGCACAGCTGATAGACTGGAGGAAAGTGGCCACATCCTGCAGCACATTACGGGTTTCAGACAGGAGGTGCCAGCGGCTCATGCCATTGGCTACCGGCAGGTGGGCGTGGCCGCTTGCCCTGGAACTCCGGAGATGAGTGTGGCAGCCACCTCAGCCCCAGCTAGTCGCTTGGATCCCGAATGGGGACAGACACACACCTGTCTGGGATGGTGACCTCACCTCAAGGTGGGACAGCTGTTCAGCATGGTGTGGGAGCCTCAGAGTGTCCCTCTTGTGGGAGCGCCGCCCTGCTGGGGAAACACTCAGACCAGCATGAGCACGAGCCAAGGCCAGCGGCTTGCACACCACGCTGATCACATTACAGCCCTAAATCTCCCGACAGGCCTCTGTAAGTTCTGGGGGAGCATGAAACACCAAGGAGCAGGTCTGCAACCAAATGCTTTCGGATCACATTTCAGGGGGTAACTTTAGGGTTTGGGTAAAGACCATAATTTTTGAAAAAATCGTAGGACAAAAGAGGAAGAGGTTGATCAGAACTATGGCAGATTGACTCACCATCACTACAATG
>JAODLD010000124.1:31115379-31135214 GCA_026781065.1 Mormyrops boulengeri
CCCCCCCCCCCCCCCCCCCCCCTCAAGGCGCCCCCGGGTGGTCCCGGGGGGCAACGGTGTCACAATAACAACACGCCTCCGTTGTGGGGGCAGGCCGCGGCCAAACCCCCCCCCCCAATGAACAGCTGCGCCTTGTGCTGTTCTAGCAACGCCGCTCTGCAGTCGAGCCCAGTCTGCTGAAGGAGTTTAAGCCCGGATCAGTCCTGGGGCAGGACGGACAACCCACCCCCCTCCCCCAGCCACCCAGGGGGGCCCCCTTGGTGGGGGGCAGGTACCACGGGGGTGCTGCTGGACGGCGGCTTGGCCTAATTTTTGCCTTTAGTTTACAGTAAACAAAGTAGGCTGTTTCACACCACCTGGTGTGAGTTCAGAGCCACACGCAGCCTGCCTGACTGACCTAAATGAGGCCCCCGGCCCCCGCTCCCCAGTTGCAGTGTGGAGCTTGCAGTGATGTACATAAAGTTTTAAAAATCCCAAAAAAATATCCATCCTCTCCCCAATATTCCCATGGACACTGGAGCATTATAATAGTCACTGTAATAACTCTTTATGTAAATCGAATAATATTACTTCATTCATCTCTGGTGGGATATTGTGTTTTCATATACCCTATCTTGCTCTCCATGAGACCAGCAGATAAGTGAGAGCAAGCTTGGGGGTCACAGCGCAGGGTCAGTCAGCGTGCCGTACTCCGGAGCTGGGGGCTAACGGCCTTGCTCAAGGGCCCAAAATCAAAACCACTCTGCCAACCCTGGGATTCAAACCAGGACCCTTCTGACCTACAGGGCAACACACAACCCTTATAAATGAAGCTTTCTAAGATATATAACAAGTAAAAGATAGGGTAACGTACAGCAAGAGTAGCAAGTCAGAGGATGAAGCACCATTCAGCTCTCTTTGGGTGGCAAACATTCACAGGCACACAGACAGACAGCAGCCCAGTATGGAGAGTAGGGCAGTGCCACTACCAGCTCCTCAGAGTGTGCTCATGCTGTTTGCACTTCCTTGGCATCGTGGCAGACTTAGGAAACGCCTGGAACTCTCATCTCCTGGAGTGCCAGCCAAGAAAGACGTTTGTTTTGTGAAGCAAAGACATAAACGTGCTTTTGGAAGAGCCCAGAGACAGAAACAGGCGTTTCCCGGAGACGCTGATTGTGTGCAGGAAGGGGGAGGGGTGTACGGTGGGCCTGCAGTGGTACAGGAAAGGCCCTGAGGGATTCTGCAGACATCCTGCACATTTCCGAAGACACTCACCCATATCTGCACAACCATGACCCATGAGACTGAACGCAGCAACGCAGAGCCATGTATAAATGCTTTATTCAAAGCATCATGCAGTATCTAATAATACAGCTACATCACAAATTAATTGCTAGGCACAGCTGCCATGTGCTGATCGAGGTTATCAGAGCCTGTTTACTGGGCCAGGAAACGCGCAGCTTCTCTGCTCTGGATCGATTAAGCTTCAGTTTACACAAGTGCTGAAAACATGAGCGAGAGCTCAGTACAGCAGTCTGATCTTCTCCAATATTCCATAGTCATGCACACATATATATACACACTATACATGTCTTTTTCCAGCAGTCCTGCACTGGACGAGGTTCTGCTTGAGAATGCAACGGTAGCTGGCATGGTCCACAGCCAAAGCAGGCCCCTTTTGGGAGGAGACGTTCTTCCCGGTGAGAAGGAGCAGCTGCCAGGAGCTGGTTCACAGTGGTCCTCCGTGTTTGTCCTGGGTGTTGGGTCATCTTCTGTGAAGATGGCAGCACCAGCCCAGGCTCAGTCCACACGGGTCAGCAGTGCTTCTGAGTCAGGCTTGTCCACGCATGTCATCTCAGGCCAGAGAACAACCCCGCCTCACCCCACCCCACCCCACCCCCGCCTCACCAATTCACACCTTGGTGGCCACAGTGTGGCCCTCACACTTCTGGCCCTGTGAGGACTGGGAGCTCACAGGAGCCTCGGCATCCTTGCTCAGGCGGAGCAGCCGCAGGCACTGGGTGCGGAAACGCAGGTCGAAAAAGGCGTAGAGGAAGGGGTTGAGGCAGCTGTTGACGTAGGCAAGGCAGGTGGCATAGGGCAGCGCCATCAGCAACCAGCTCAGGAAGCTGCAGGAGTTGGGTGCCAGCTGGAGGTAGGACAGAGCATCGGCGGTCTTCAGCATGTGGAAGGGCGCCCAGCAGACGGCGAAGACGGCCACCAGGGCGCTGATGATCTTCAGCAGCCGCCGGCGCCGCTGGTCTTCCTTGTGCACGGCGCCGAAATGGAGGCTTATGGCGCGGCCAATGAAGCAGTAGCAGATGGTCATGGCCAGGAAGGGCAGCAGGAAGCCCAGCAGCGTAGACGAGAGGCTGAGGCCGGCGATCCACACTCCCTCCTGACCTAGGTCCGTCACCACTGGGCTGAAGTCCATGGCGCAGATGATACGGTCGTGAGAGTCACTCTGCGTGGAGCGGAAGAGCAACGTGGGGGCGGCAAGCGTGATAGACAGCAGCCAGATGGCCCCCAGGGAGCCCAGCATCGTCCCCTTGGAGCGGGGTCGTCCAGCCGGCAGCGGTCGCACAATGGCCAGGTAGCGGTCGAAGCTCATGCAGGTGAGGCAGAAGACGCTGGCGTACATGTTGAGCAGCACCACATAGCTACTGATCTTGCAGAGGGCCACGCCAAAGGGCCAGTGGTAGCCGAAGGCAGTGTAGACCGCCCACAGCGGCAGCGTGACCACAAATGTGAGGTCGGCCAGGGCCAAGTGTCCGATGTAGATGTCAGCTGCCCGGCGCTTGGACTTGGACTTCCAGACAGTGATGATGACGAGCCCGTTCCCCGACAGCCCCAGGATGAAGATGACCATGTAGAGCACGGGCACGAGTGAGTAGGAAGGTCCCCACTCTGCATACTCACACGAGGTTCCATTGTCATCATCCAAGTAGTCCTCCTCCATCTTGGCCAACTGGAGTACTGTTACTTTTCAAAACAAAGTGTCTTTTCCTTTGCGGTCTGTCTGATCAGAAAAATAAACACAGAGAAACACAACCAACAATGAAGTAGAAAACAAAGACTCTTCCTGCAAACAGTAAAAGCGCCTTCCGGTCACTGGACAGCGAGCAGCACCCAGAGGCCAGCAGGTACCGGGGGAGCGTGCTGTCCCTTATAAAGCCTGCCGGCCCTGCCCACAGCCCCACCCCTAGGGCCTGCGTCACAACCCCTCCCTCTCAAACGTTTCACCTCATTTCAGTCATTGCTTATATTTATTTTATATCTATTTCATATATTTATACTTTAGCCGTATGCTATGTTTCAACCATTTTGCTTATTTTTTATTTGTTTGTTTGTTTGTTTAATGTCCCTACAGTACCTTAGTCATACTTTGATGCTTTGTGAGGTCCGCGGATTTGTTTTGTGCTGTCTAATCCTGTTACATGTTGCTGACTGGATGGCACGAGAAAGGTTTCCTATGTACTGATGTGCAAAAGGTATATAAAAAATCTTGAATCATTATGCATTTGTCTGGGGTACTCAGCCACAAAAATATTTTAGTTAGAGAGGAAATGCTCCCAGAATAATTATCACTGTAAAAACGATTAGCACAAACAAGAAAAAAAAAACATATGGGCACAGGTATAAAATAATATATCACCTCGCAGTTGACATCTGTCTTAAAAAGTTTTGGACTCAAAATGATCGATTCTATACCAAATTTAGTGTGGTCATAAATTTAAGGCAACTTTTATTTTTATATGAACACGTATGTGAGAGCGAGGTACTGGTAATGATTAAAGTAACGTGTCGCCCGAAACGAGACGCTGCATGGAGTGTCGGACGGCAAGTCGAGACAAGTTATAATATGATTTTAATGTGAATGGGCGGCTGCGGAGGCGCGGACCTGGTGTGAAACGTATATAGGTGTGAGAAGCATCCCGTCAGGATCCGGAGCATGCCCGCATCTCCTTAAAACCTGCAACAATTTCAGCATGAATACCCCAAGAATGAGATAGATCAGTGCATTGTATATCTTTGGATGTACAAGTCGATAAATATGACCACTTTGTACCTTAAGTAGACCTTCTGTGATTAAACCAAAATTATAAACCACAAACTGGCAAATAAAGAACCCGTGACATTCTTTATTTGCATTGTTTACAGCGTCGTTTACAAAGAAACTAATCCAAATAAATATAATGCTAGAGTGCAAAGAGAAATTAATAAATATAGAATCAACTGAAATGAGCTGAGAAAAGAGACTGCATGCACCCAATTTCGTTGTACTTATTCAGTGATAACAAAGATCTTTATTATCATTGAATAAGTACAACGAAATTGGGTGCAGTCTCTTTCAGTGCAGAACGATTTTACTAGGCAACAAAAAACCGAAGTGAATTTCAGTTCAGTTGAATTTTAGTCGTATCCCGGTACATTTATTATTGCCATTTCAAGAAGGAAATAAATAATAAATAGCATATTAAACTGTTCAAGCAGTCCGACTTTTTTAGACCCGTCTGGTCTTTTTCTAACATTCATCGTTTATGAAACATTGTTAAGTGCTGATGTCACACTGATCGTGCCGCGTATTTGTGCGTTTCTCTGTGCAGAGCGATCGTGGTGTGTTGCGCGTTGTAGAATTTTAAAGTTGGAAAATTATTTTGCTTCCAGCCAGCTCGGTTTTAAACTTGTCAAATTATTTTGTTTCTGACTGCTGAAACAGCTAAGGGGCCCACCGGGAATTCTCCCCAGTCTACCAATTGGCCACTCCAGGCCTGGAGGTTACCCGTGTGCCGCATAATTATGTACCTGTGTTTGGTGTTATATATCCAAGCAGACCAGTGAACTCCACAGATTCATCGCTCAGCAGTGGGTTAAATGTGGCGCCAAGAGCTGTTCAACTCAGACACAACTATCAGTCAGCACAGCGCCTCTGAGTGCCTCTCCTCTGGCCCCCAGATTTGGAGCCTCTGACCTCAGCACCCCCCCCCCCCAACTAAACAGGGAGCAGGAAGGATGAATGAGCTCATTCAAAATCACACTTAATTTCTTTCCCGTTTGTGAAATGGCATCAGGGAGAGGATGCAGCAACAGTAACATCCCATTTATAAAAGCCAGCGCCAGCACTGATATCTTCACAGAGATATGGATAGAGGTTCAGCAAAGACAGACCACACACAGAGTGGACAGACATCTGCTGCGTGACCAGCTGTGAGCCGCTCTGAGCTGTAATCGTCACAGCCTGCAGGCGGCCATGTCAGCCACATTCTGCGGAGTCCTGCAGGGAGACGGGAACGCCCCTTCAGCGGGGTTGCTAATCAGATGCGCTGTCCTGGGCCAGAATGCTTTCGCGGGATGTGAGCGGCCCACCGACACCGGTCCGGCAGGCAAAGCTGCGTGTTGTGTTTCTCAGCATTGCATTTACCTGTGAGATGTTGCGTCCGGTTGAGCTGGGTCCATGAGGTCCAGCCCACCCTTTCCTTATTTGTGCATGGAATTAGCCATGCTCAGATGAACCCAGTCTCCATGTGTCTCTCGAAACCTGTGCATGGGTTTCTGGGAGTGTAACCCGCAAAATGTTTCCTTTCTTTGACTGAAAAGCTCCCCCCCACTCCCCAGGACTGACCTCCTTTTTCAAGTGTGACTCCCCCAGTCTTCACAGGAAGTTCTTGGGGATGAATCCTGGGCTCCGTGTTGTATGACACTAACAGACATGATATGGTACTATACCCTGGTCATGCTGTGTGAGGAATGACATCAGAGGCGGAGGGAATGTGGAGTAAATGGGGCAGACGCAGGTACCAGGGGAAACTCCCTATGTACTTAAAGGTAAAACACAGTACAACAGGCAGTGTAGTGGCAAAAATCTTGGAGAGTTCAGTCATTTTTGTGGGAGGGAATCTGAAACATTCAGGATTCGAAAAACCAACAAGTAACAACAGCTTGTGTGGCGTGAAGCCATTCAAATGACCTGCTGCTTTGCACCTCGTAATGAATGCTCATCTTTACAGTCTCTGACAGTCCTGACATGCCAGAAAAAGCAAATGGGATTCTGTAGAGGGGCCACTTCAGAAACACGAAATGTCCCTGAGCCCCTGTTCCACTCACACGGGCCTCCTCAGGGTTAGCATCACCTGATTGGCTGCTGCTTATAGGCGGGGGGGGTTCAAAGCGTCTTCGGGTATACAATGGCAGGATGGGAAGTGTCCACTGTGGTGTTCCAATCAGTACATACATCTCATTCTATTTTCTTTCAGCATTTTCTGCATCATAAACGCTTTGGAATCATTTCTGATATCTCCAAAATGCCTCTGCATCTATATTCTTTTTGACAACCCACAGCTACTATCCATTCATTCCCAAATCAAAAGGACTTGCTAAAGCAGAAAGTAACACAGCCCCATGGGACTGGGAGCAGAGCAATACAGGGTCTCTACACGTTCCTGATGGCTACTCAGACTGAGCACACCCAGGTCTTACTTTGCATGCACACACACGCATCCTCACCAAGGTGCAATCAAACTACACATTAACAAAGACACCAAAAAGAGCTTTTTTCATTTGGGTACATTTAAATAGATGGACAAACAACCTTCTGCAACATCCCATCGAATCATCCTGTCCAAGGCCCCCTTCTTTCTTATCTGTTTATCCCATTGACATGGCCGGGGGCGACGGGCTACGTTTGTGTGTGTGTGTGTGTGTGTGTGTGTGTGTGTGTGTGTGTGTGTGTGTGTGTGCGTGTGCAGGCAGAGCCAGAGAAGCTATCAGGAAATATGCTGACAGCTGAACAATGATAGGAAGACACTGTTGTTGACACAGAGATTAATGCTAAACATAGCTTCCTCCCCCCAAAATCTTGAGCGCAGCTCATAAACCCCCCAGGTTCTCCTGCACACTAGGTCTCCCTAGATGGGGGGTGGTGTGTATTAACTAACATACTGTTCTCCAGCCAGACCTATGCATTCATTATGTTCCTTACATCGGTTGAGAGAGACAGACAGAAGTATGAAATGATAGGGTGCCAAAAAAAAGAAAAATTTTTAATTAAAATTCTTAGTCTTAAATGACAAAAAAAGCGCAAGAGAAGTAATATGCAGAGATAGAGAAATACAAAAGAAAAAGAACAAAAATGGTTTATATAAATGAATCGTCAGAAGAGTCACACGAGTGTGACAGGAGGGCTTCAGTTATCAGGGCAGAGGCCTAAATGTGACATTTCTCTCCCCATGTAACCTCAGAACTGTGCTGGACACATGAACAAACAAAGTGCCAACAAAACTCACATGACGAGACCAAACTGTTCTTCTCTGTCAGGAATGGGGGATATGGATGGTCAGGGGAATAGCCCATCAGATTCCTCCAGCAGTGTATAACAGTAACGGCCAGATGCCCCGGCCTGTAGAGTAAGAGGGTCCCTTCTGCTGCAGCACCATGAACGCTCAGGCTTTCCCACTCACTTCTGGGCTCAGATTTCACCTCCATTATATTACCACTTAATCTGAGCATTGGCATCCCAGCTTCTAACCACTAACCGCACCACAGCACCAAGGGGGACACACAGTCCTAGTTGCAAAGGAAGTTTTGAGGCATTTCAGAGCTTTTTACATGATGCCAGGGACAGTAACTCCATGCTCCCTCTGTCCAGCAATGGACCAGCCTGAGACTTCACCATGGAAGCAGCAGAGTCCTCTCCTCCTCAATCTGCTCTTTCTGGGGCAGAAAAGCTGGGAGACAGATGCAGCTGATGGGGATGATTCCACTCAAATTTATTTATATAGCGCCTTAACCAAGTAGCCCTGTCCCATGTGTGAGCTCCTCAGGGAACAGTGACAATGGCAAGGAGAGTGAGGTAACCGTGGGAGGAGCCAGACTCAAGGGGAATTCCATCCGTCTCTGGCCTTAAGTTCACTTAAGGTTCAAACTCAGTCAGTTTCCCATAATGCACCAGGAGATTCTGAACAATGCCGATCTGTACAGTTAGGTCTAAAGATGCACAAAACACCACCTCTGCCAGAATAGAAGCCTTCACACAGTACTCAACCTGACCATGCACACGCAGAGTAACATCAATGCAGTGCACACAAGGCCAGGCGAAGATCTAGAAGTCGGCAAGCAGACCTGCCAAGCAGTAATGACAGGTTCGTAGCTGGAGTCTTAATGCAGAACAATGAGTTTAATTTGTTATCAATATAAGTAATGGCAGGTTTCACACTGAAATGGTCAAGAAGTATCTGAAGTACAGAATCCTTGGCAAAACCACACAAGTAACCTGACAACAGCACTTTCGATTATATTTCAAACTGAGGCAACAGTAACCTTTTTATGAGCCTCTAATCGCTTTGCGTACATCAGCTAGCAGCACCAAAGGACTTCAGAAGAAAAAGGATTCCGACAGGGTATTTAATTACCTTACCAAGGGTGGCTGTGACTGAGGGCAGGCAGGTCGCAGCTAATGCAGAAAAGCTAGCTCTCTTACTACACGGCAAAGCTCCATGTGACACATGAGCCGCTAGCATCACGGCACATTAAAAAGCCTCACCTGCAGAGATTAAAAGGCACAAAGGGACAGATCCGTTACCCAAAGGCACACCGGCCGCACAATCACACTCCAGCTTAATGGGGGGGTGCTGAACCGCAGCTGGCCGGGCAACAGGCCAAGGTCTCGGGGAGGCAGGTGGCACAACGGCCACCAAGAACAGATCCAAATCTCTGGAAGGGAGCTACTGTTGGACCTTTGAAGACATGTCCCATCTGTACTTGGGTAGAACATGCCAGTACATGAAACAAGTTGGGTAAGCATGCGGCACGGTTAATCTGAAGGGATAGGGAGGTGCTGCTCTGACAGAAACAAGGGAATATGTGGAGCAGCTTTTAAGATGCAAATAAGATGCAAATGGGTAAGAGTTCACAAGACAATGCCAAAAGGCAGCCCAGTGGAATAGCCAGGGAGCGAGTCAGCGCATCCAAGCACATGTGACGAGTAACACCACTATTCAGGGAACAAAAAGAGCGAGATCACACAAATCCAAAGCAGGCAACACAGGAAATATGCCCATTTATGGTGAGAAAGCGGCAGGTGCGTTCCATCCGTTATCAGGATAGCACAGTCAACGCCCAGGCATAGACATGGTTGCATACCTCCTCACAGTGATGATGCAGCCACCCAAACATGCTGAGATAGAACACAGTGAAAAGAACATGGCAGACAGACGGTGTTAATCGTTTTTATTTAAGCACGTACAAGGTTCCTGTGCACAGAAACAGCATCGAATACATTGTTGTATTTTTTTTCCCAGGTTAAAAAAAGTTAATGCGATTATTAAAAAAGTAGAAAAAGGAGGTCTTTGCAATGCCGCTCTATCTCCGAGCATGCGTCTGACACGGCCCATTCATCACACTCTCGGTGTGAAAGAGGAGGCAGCTCTATGACTAAACACCGTGCGAGTGAATGAGCCCCAGAGCAAGGATAAAGAGCCCTTTTATGTCGCCTCTCCGGTTAGGACATCCGTCTCCAGCGAGGAGCCGGCGATGATGCCCCCGAGCCCACCTGCCCCGGCTATGCCGTGGGAACAAGCCATTTGCACGCTCTGAGCACTAGGCAGACCTGAAGGTTAGTGTGTGGACCCGGAAGTTAGTCTGGAGTAATCGTGGAGGTCAGTGTTGGCATTAGCTGGAGCGAAAGCCAGGGTTACGCTTACGACGCGGCAAGCAGGGAGGGATGTATATGCAGACATGGGGTTCGGGCATGGTTGAGTGCAGGTTCCCTGGCGGCGAGGGAGTGAGGAGCCAGCATAATGTACTCACAACTGGACAACAGCTGGAAAATCACTTTGGAATGTTCCCCACAACCCCTTCAACACAGGAATCAATGTTAAAGAGGCGTCACGCTCACTGCATCGTAGATCAACCAAAGCGCTCACACTAACCTTGGATAGAAGTCACCACCTCCATGGTACACAAAGTCAATCAGGCTCTGCATCCTGTGTGGTCATGTTTGGCTGTGCATGTGCCGATTGGCAATGGGGGAGAGTGGTCTGCCATCGGCTACCCATAAAGCTAGGCAACAACTGGCAGATAGGAAGCTTGTGTGTCACACTGTATAATCTGACCACTGAAGTCAATACAAAAAGACTCTCACTGAAGATCACTGTGTGTTCTGGAGCTGTCAGAAATGCTACAGAAACAGACATGGCTAAATGGCTCCCCCTAGTGCTACAGCAATGAAGCGGACATGTTGTCCTGAAATCTTCCTGCAGTCATACTTGCTAAAGCAAAACCCTCAGTGATTCAGCCACAAATCAAAGTTATCTGCTGCCCCCCCTCCCCCCCCAGTTCCAGTGGCCAGAACCAATAGGCTTAGATCCCGACCGTGCCCCACATCGGCAGCTCTTCTAGGTTAAAGCATGGCATGTGGGGGGGGGGATCAGTTCTGCAGGAATGTAGTAGCGGTCCCAGATCTGCTGCCTCAGTGGTTCCCAGTTGCAATCCCACATGCCACCAGCAGGGCGGCAGCAGGTGCAACTACAGGTAGGTGTCCTGTTCGCTGCTGCTCAGGCTCAGCTCAGAGCCCCGCAGCCCCATCTCCCTGAGGATGGGATGGGGCTCACCCTCTCCCTCAGGGAGAACTGGGGGCATGGAAGCGGTCTGTGGCAGCCCCATGACGATTGTGGGTTGCTGCCGCAGGTGCTGCCGGCTCGGAGGCTCGGCAGCCATGATGGCCCGGGCACCGTGCAGCCGGGGGGGGGACCTGCAGTGCAGCTCGCCATGTGTCTCCTTCCAGCGGCGCAGCTGGACCTGATGCTCTTTCTCAACATCCCGCTCGGACACGGGAAGCTCCAGGACCTGGGAGATCGATGGCAGGGGGACAGCAGGGGACAAGGACAATAAGGGAAGAGGGTGGCAAAGATAGAATAACAAAGGAGAAAGAGTGGAGAGCAACAGTAAACAGAGCAGTTAGGGACATAAAAGGCAGAGCTCATCACCAAACCTATGACCCCGGAAAGCGCTGGCAAGTTAACCCCAACTCTACGATCCTGGGTGGCGACTTAAGCCTCCTTCAGCCCCCCTGCCAGACGCCCGTGTGTCTGTCCACATATCTGACCTCCTTCTTGTGTCCTTTGACTTTTGGTTTTTGTCAAACACATTATTCCTCCACTAACTTCTTCAAGTTACAAAAAACAAAAACGCAGTATTTATCTTTCACCACCAGAGAGCAGCACACACCACCATGACCGTACCTGCTGGATGAGGAAGGCCTCCTGCATATAGCGTGGGTCTAGGGCACGAAGCACCTCCATGGTTTCATACTGGCCCGGACATGCCTTCAGCTTCTCTGGCGTTCCCAGCATGCTCCGCAGTAAGACCAACGCCACCCGGAAAATGATCTTCACCCCTGAGGTCAAGAAGCCAAGATCAGCGTTTCCGTTCCATTTCCAGACAAATGGGAGAAATTCTGGTCAAATATTATCTGTGCTTATTATTGAGTTTAAAAACAATCAAAAGGCAGGAAATATAAAGAATGGCATCATCAAAGCATTTTGGTATAATGCGTTTTTTTTTTAAAGTAGGCTATTTCAGATAAAATAAGTTCCGTGAATAAGACACATTCGTAAAACATGGACATATGGCAGCTACATGGGTGCCAGGCTAGCGTGTGATTAGCATGCATTGCATGTGCCCACCCTCAGCACCCTCACCCTCGCAGAAGAACATGTCCCAGACACGGAGCACGGACGCCCAGGGTAGCGTGCGCGAGAAGGCGCACATGAACCACTCAGTCATGTACAGGACGGGCTCCAGCTTGTGTTTCTTCAGGTGCCGGTGAGCTACAGGGGACAGACGACGAAGCAGCCCGAACAGGATCTCTCCATCCAGCTGGATCGCCTCCTGCAGGCCAGTGGAAGAGCAGCACACACATCTCAACACGCAAGGAACCTGGAATGTTCTACGCTCCCAGTCTTGCTACTGCCCGTGATAAATCCTGCCAGGAGTTAAACTAGAGCTTACGATTACTCGGTTAAACTAGATTACTTGTTTGTTTGTTTTTTTTAAAGCATTATTTAAAAATGTATCTTCCTGATTATTCGGCAATACGGTGGAAGGAAGACAGAGCAAAGCGAATGAGCGAAAGCCTCTTAAGTGCAAGCACTTCACATTAGAAGTGAAGGAAAATGCATTTGTCACAGAACTTTGAATATCACAGCAGCATGACTGCAACACCTTAAAAGAAAATACTCACAGACGCACCAAATAAGAGGTCAGACGTAGATAGGGTACATAATAAGCACGTGACACACAGCATTCAAACCTAGAGCGCTTCCATTCTATGGACGAGATCTTTTCCTATGGAAGACTTAAGTGAAAGCTAGACAGACTGGGGGTAACACTGAAGCCACAGAGCACTACACTAACAATGGGGTCAAAGGTCAGCCTCACCAATCCAGCGCTGTAATACCCAGGAAGGTACTTCTCACAGATCTGAACCAGGCCCCAGAAAGCATCCTGTCAAATGAAAAAATGATCTGTACTAAACAGTGCTGCACAGGGAATAGGAATTTATCTGCAGCATACCAAAGTTATATGAATGTACCATGGGGTGAGCATTTGCCACAGTATATCGAGTTATATTTACCTCCAGCAGGATAACGGTTTACCGCGGCATACACCGTTATATACACGTAGAGCAGGGTGAGGGTTTGCCGCAGTATACAGAGCTCTGCGCACACAGAGCATTGCACTTACTTCAGCGGGCATGTGCATGAGCAGCACAGCAGCGACAGGAGCCTGCGCTTGACAGTAGCCCTCGTCTGGCCGGTACAGGGTGTAGGCCTTGAGGACGCGGTACAGGTCCTGCTGGCTACACAGAGAGCAGGATGAGAAGGCAAGCGGTGACGCGGATAGGGGGCACAGCACAGTGACGACTTCTCACCCGTGACCTCCACGTGCCATGAACATCTCATGGAAGGGAAACTGTCTGTGCAGGTCCCGCTCGATAACGTCCAGCCACGCCGGGTCCCCCGGCAGCACATCCAGCTCCTGCGGACAGCACACACAGCACCGCGGATGACATCATCTGCTAAATGCATAAACCCCTTTTAGGGAATTCTGGTGAAGATCACAGAGGACTCCCAATGCACCATGGCGAGGCGTGCAGGGCTGGCAGGCCGTGTGAGCGACGGGAGGCATACCTGAAACTTGCCCGAGTTCTGCTCACGCTTCACTTTGGCCCCAGACAGGTAAAGCCAGGCACGTCCACGCAGTGAGGGTGGGATTCCCTTCTGACAGCGCACCTTCACCTGGTGGAGGGGGGGGAGACACGCTGCAGTGAGCACCCACAGCACACTCACTCCCTGCTCACACGAGCAAAGTCACACATTCAGAAAGAATGTCCTGCAACGACTGGGTTAGGGTCACACTGGTGGGGGGGGGGGGACAGGCAGGAAGGAGAGCAGCTGTGAGACTCACCTTGCGGTGCCTCTTGGACATCCACTTGTCCCAGTGGTTAAGCATATCCAGCCACTTGGCCTCGCGCTGACGCAGCACCTCTGGGGGGACGTCTTGGGTCCTGAGGAGACAGCAGGCAGATCAGAGTCCGCATGTGGCTGGGGGGGCAGGAGATCCATAGACCCAGCTGGTCCACGTGTGCAAAAGCTCACCGCAGCACATTCAGTTCAGAGAGAAGCGCCAGTCACTGACTGCAACCCCTGGGGCCACCGTGAGGATGGATGGAAACCAGTATTGTGTCAACGTCGGGGCCAGAATTTACAAAACATCATGTTAGAAAACCAGCCAGCGGAGCTGCCAAATTCAGAGGCACTAGCATGGAACGCCGACGATCTCTTACGGCTCCAGAAGCTGCAGTCTGGGGTCACGCACACAAGCAAGCTGAAATGCAGCGAGGGCCACTAATCCAAGGTCGGCGGTAAAAGCGGCGCAAGTTTTCAGAGGGAGAGGGTCACGTGGGCAGGGGGGTGATTACACACTCTGGGCAGATTACCACAGATCAGCAGATTACCAGGATGGGAAGAGGGAAAGGCGGCACCAGGAAACAGGCAGCGAACTCAGCACATACAGCCAGGCGGGGAATGAGCCCCACCGCACACACGAGCTGAGCACCACAACAGCCTGACAGGCACACACACCAAGCCAACCCCATACAACACAACATGCCAATACACCACCCCACGCCCATCGTGTTTCCCAAACCACCTGGGTGCCTGACACTATAGCAGGATTACAGAAAGAGGCAGGCAGCATATCCTTCTGGTGTCTCACAGGATAGTGTTTAAACACAGCAAAATACTCCCCAGCGTGCTACAGCAGGCTTCTTTGCCTCTCTCACAATGTCATGCAGTCACGCAGACTTCTCCTCAACAAAAGCAGAGCTGACTGTAAGGAAATGAGATAAAGTTTAATGCCAGTCAATTTGAGCGCCCCTAGAAGAATGCTGATCTGTATCACCAGCGGGCTGAACGGCACCGGTAAACAAACAGAGCACCGCACACAGCACAGCCAATTAGCAATTACACACATGATTCCGTCCAATCAGGAGTGCGCAGCTGAAGAAGTAGAACCAATCCGATCAGCCCCTCTCAAACCGACTGGCATGCGTAGGTCTCATGTGCACAGATCTCGGCAAAACAACTTATCGTGATTAACCTCCTAGCTGGAGGAAGTAAGGCAAGGATTGGAACCAGCGTTGGAAATGCATGATGCTAATACATCCTTACAGGTAGACTTTGTCCCAGGACACATACTCCAAAACCACGGCATATGACGAGGGAGTCTAACCTGAACCCACGTGAGGGAACAAGAAGTCCGTACAGCTGCGGGAAACAGCGGCACGGACCCCTGTTATGGCGGTTATAACCATCACACGGATGCATGTTAATGGTTAGATAATGTTAATGGTTAAACAGAAGAGCCCCACGGCAAGCCTTAACCACTGCGGTGCCAAATCAATCCCATCGCACGATCCTAAAAGCGAGAGTCACTCACGGCTGTGCACAGCCGGACAGGACCAGAACCTCTCCCGGCCCTGGGACCAGCGAAGTCCGGCTGCGTGATCCAGCTGATCGGAGCAGGGCGCTCGTGGCCGCGGCTTCCTATCACCATGTTTCACTCACGTTGCCTTGTTTCTAGGGGTAATAAGGTGCCTGTAAGCCGTGTTCGCTAAACCCAGGGTCGCCAACTTTGGCCAGCTTTTGATGTCGCAAATTTTAGGTTTATAGTGGAACGAAAAGTCCGAAAGCGTGAGTGTCACGCCAGATGCTTGAGAGCTGACATCCCTGTAAATCGGTCCCCAGCTGTTCAGAAGGACCCGCAGGAGGATACGCGGAGGACAGGCAACAAGAGCCAGACCGGCGCCCCCTCATACTTACACATAGGCGGAGGTCTGCTGCGGCCCGCCTACGAAACCGTATTTATCTGGGCTGAAGTCGCCGGCCTGCGGGGCGCCCTGGGAGTCTGGCTGGGGTCCGTTTCCTGGTGCTCGATTCATGGTGGGGCGGGTGCTACAGAGATCAGGAGGGTGGCGGAGGCTTGGCGAGTCCCCGGCAGCGGCGCGTAGCTCGCTGCCCCGGCATCAGGCAGACCGAGGCGCGGTCCCGTCAGACGCGCCGAAAAGCACCGAGCCGGGCCGAGTCACAGCTCACACGTGCCTACCGGGGCGGCCGGCAACGAGCACACGCTGGTCCTTGCGCCCAGACCCCGCCGAGCGTTCATCCCCTTTAAACGCTGTGCCGATGCTGCCCTGAGCTTGGGGACACCCCAGGCTGCTTCGTCTCGGCTCCGGCCGCACTTCAAACACTATCCCCAGGCATCCTGGCGCACCTCCCGCGTCCGATCTTCGGATTTCGGACTTGTGAAGCTGCTTTTCGGCCGGACGTTACTACATGCCACCCCTAAACCGCCGACCAGAAGCTACGGTTAACATCAATGTAACGTTAAAGCTAAAGCTAATGCTATGCCAGGCTCCGGCGGCGCTCGGGAGGCGTATCGGAACATGCGCAGTAGACGTGCCGGCTGTGGGAGCATCGCAGGGTGCGGTTCGAACCCACATACTCTTACTTTATCGTCCCTGAGAGTTGTTATAACTATCACAGCAGTCTTAAATTCTGGTATATTAGTTAAACACAAACAGGGCACGAAATTCGCTGATATTTATTATTCATTGTGATAACTAATTATCCGTATGATACACTTCACTTCGACGATTAAAAAAAAACTTATATTTTATAGTTCATAGTGGACCTGGTTTATTTCCAACATGTTACTTGACTCGGCAGTTTTGTAAACTGGAAAATGAATCACTGAAAAGCAGATTATCGGTGAGGAGTTTTCTCAGTTTCTAACAAGCAAGCAAGCAAACATGAAAATTTTAAATGCACGTTCTTTTAATATTTATGTGCTAGAGAAAAAACACAACTCCGGGTTTCATTGCAAGTATAGAACCCAAAACCATTCCATGATCTGGCCAAAGTTAGGACAGCACAAAAGCCGGACTCTAAGCAGAAACATGCGCTGTCTTTTCAAATGGCACCTATATACAAATCTTTCTGTCTGACTCATATTGTATAAAGCTTTACAGCTGTGTTGGTTAAGGTTTTTAGCTTCCAGTCAGCATAATAAAGGGAAGTTATCACAGTACAAAGTTGATGACACATCCCTGAGCTGAAGTATTCTGCCTCTCTTTAACTTTCCAGTGTTCATTACAGCATGAATAGCAAACACCATACCACAAATATAATAATGGATTAAAACAGGCAAAACAGGTAAAGTGCACTTGGGTGCACAGCAGAATTTCAGCTGAAATGATACGTCTCACTGTAGATCTATGTTTTATTTTAAAATTTAAACAACAAAGTGAATGTCATTCCTTCAGTAAACTGAGCACATCTGCTTGGCCAGTCCATTTTTAACAAAGAGAAGCTTATCAGACTTGTTCCCCTGGCACTTTGATGAAAAGGTCATTTACGGTGTTGGGTTTCAGCCATAACAGTGGATAATTTACAGGAAATGATATGTACAATACTGAGGCATTTCAGGTGGACAGAGAGGGTGGTGCTTTTCAAATGTCTTTAAAAAGACAATGAGGATCTCACTGCTCTCTAACACTTATTCAGTCACAGGCCAGGCCTCTCATACCTGTAGAACTCTCCCAGTCATTATTACACTGACATTCGGCCGCACAGGATGATGGGAAGGGAGGCCAATGCACCTGCTTAGCCACTGCTATTGCACTAGACTCTACACAGCTCCCCGAATGGCCATCACCGTGACAACCAGGGGCACTTTAATACCCAGGGTGCTCTGCTAAAATGGGGCCCAATACTCTCCTCAAATACCCCCACCTATGGTAACTTTTACCGTTTCCAGTCCCCTACCCCCACTCAATAACTTTTTTAAATAGCTGTTTCACATTAACATTAGTGCAAGAACTCAGTGCTTAAGTGAAATCCGGGTCCTTATAATTGAAATGGTAGTTTGCAAACCTTGTCTTAGGTCTTAGTGTCCCTCCTGACATGGATTAGGGGGTCACCCTACATGCATCCATGGCAGACACTGGCCACGACTTTGGTTCACAACAGCCAGGTGCTCTGCAGCTTTTTCTGGCCTGCAGGTATTAGTGCCCCCCTCCCCCCCATCACTGCGGCCTCCGTAGCTCTGCTCCTAGTCACTGCATCATTCCTTGGGGACCCCGAACATGCAGACCAGCTGCTCCTCCAGCTTGGTCGCTATTGTGGTGGCGCTCTGGTGATGCACTGGGTACACCTCCAGCCACTTCGAAAAGGAATCTGCTGCCATGGCAACATCTGGCACCACTATGTCTACCCCCACCCTCCCCATGGGGGCTCCAGCGCGGAGGAGCTGAACTTAGAAGACACAAACCAGATTCACTTAGGAGAAGCAGTGACAGTGCCATTAATGAAGTGTGCTCTATAGAAAGATTGTGTGTAGGCTGTAGTCCCAGACAGTGGTTTATCTCCTGTGCTCAGCTGAGGTTTCTTCTAGAATGGATCCTGTCCATTCCCTGTGAGGAATTGCTGGAAGTATGTGTTACTAATGTTGTTTTAAATGTTGTTATTAATGTTGGTGCAACGTTGATAATGTTGTAAGTTTGTTATAATGTTATAATGTCTTTTACCTGTCTAAAATTAAATTTTGCCGTAAGTATGTACATGAGAATTACCTTCCATGTGGGGTCCGCGGATGGTTTCCATTATCCGGACTTAGAAGGTATCAAGAGGGGGATCACTGTACTCACTCTATTCGACATTTTCCTTTAGTTATTTTTATGCACACGCAGGGTGCGATGTTTCCATTTAAAAGTCAGATAAGCGAAAGATGTGAATTTAGGCAAAGGGATATCCAAAAAATTGGAAATTTATATTTTTTTAGTTCAATTTGCAATTATTCCAAAGTTTAACTCAAATTAATTTTAAGGGTGCAGAGTCTAAGATGGCGGGAACGTAGGTTGATCTGAGCTAGTGGTCTTGGAGCTGAGCTCCGACAAGCTCTGGTACAAGCACTGCCTAGTCCATAGGACATCTCCCAGCATGCTTTGAACTACTTGTAAATAGGCCTTGTGTGTTATTGTAAATGCTTAGTGTGTTCTTAATGGCATTGTGCTCTTGTCTGTGTCATGTGTGATTTTTTTGTTTAAATTAATACAGTTATTCACAAATCAAAAGATTCCGCCACAAATGTCAGTCCATGCACTTTGGAAAAATAACGTCACCTCAGGGTTCCCCTGTCACTCTCCTATACCCTGTCTTCTTTCACAAACATCCTAACTTTCCGGAAAGAATCACTTGCAAAAACATAACATATAAAATAACGATTATGAGTTCTTCTCCTAGAGACACATATAAGTAAATATATGGGATTTATTGAATCTCTTAGCAATGAGATTCAATAATGAACAAAATTATTTTGTTACTGAGGGGAATAACCCCCCTTTTCAACAATCTACGCCTAAATCTCCGCCTATGGGATCAGTGAAGGTAATGTAAATCTTAACTAAAATGCAAAAGCGTACAGAGGCACAGATATTAATGGTCAAAATATATGGAATGATACAATTGCGACTAGTACATGACATGACGAATTAAAACAACCTTTTCCACGTGTGCAATTTGGCATCAGTCAGTAGAAAATTATATTCAGCAGAATTGGGGCGTGGCCAAGCACAGCAGAAGCATGCGCGACGTCTTGCGTAACGCGTCGTTATGGTCGATACGTCTTGGCGTCAGTATCAAAAGAGCAGGAAAGAATACGTGGGATGTTAGGTGAGTATTATGGACGGGCGATACCAAGTAATACTAAGATTGGTATCCCGGTGCCGATCCAAGCCGGTTCGGGGGCCTAAACAAAACTTGGATGGCGGGCGGATTAAATTTGCGGTGGGGAATAAAAGCTGAACTGGGCACTAAAGGAGTCTCCCCACGTTCCCCACGCGCCGCATCACTACATATTGTTTGTCACATTTGTACTTTTGCACATATTTATTGGCTATTTAACACATATTATTTACACATTACGTTTTCTCTTGTCTTTGCACTGTTCAGGGACCGTGTAGAATGACGACAATAAAGAATTAACGTGAATTGAAATTTGTCGAGGTGCAGATGGTGTCTTAGAATCGTTTCTCAAAATGAAACATTCAACCGAAATAATCAGTAGGCCTCATGCAAGAATTTCCAGTCAAAATTGCTTCCGAGTAATGAAATATGCTATCAGTTAGTGAGGAACTAGTGAGGGTTTGGGTAGCAACAGACATGAGTCCTACGACATGTCTGGACCACTCGTAAATTTAGTTCGTACCTAAGAGAACATTCAAAGTACGAGAATGTTGG
>JAODLD010000124.1:31142263-31154860 GCA_026781065.1 Mormyrops boulengeri
AATACATAATAATAAAGACCACCTGCAACATCTGGAAATAATTAACAACACTAACCACTACTCCTGGCCCCGCCCCCGGTGACCCGACCTGTCACTTTGACGAAAGCGGCATTCCTTCTGGACAAAGCCGACATAGCGGCTCATCCATGTTATTGGGTTCTCTCCCTTTATTCAGAGTAAAACTGAAATGAGCCGCAGTAAGCGTGTGTTTACCTTGACAACCCGGTCTGTTTTTTTTCTTACCTTTAACTAGACCTTTTAGAGCAAGTTTTTGAAATTATGCCCCCATTTTTGGCGAAACTGTTCAATAATTTGCATAAACAGTAGTTATCCTACATCTGCTGGTGAATAAGCCTACAGTTTTTCCGCACATAAGGATACATAAACAGTGTTGCCAAGTCTCATGAGACAAACAAGTAACCTTACCTCTGTATACAACCCCAAAGTAAGCTCACTGTGCAAAGTAAGACAGAAAAATTGAGCCCAAATACAAGTCCAATATACACAACCACATGGAATACAATTAGTCCACCATTCATCAGAACTGGACCAAATCACGTCCTACAAAAAAACTTTAAAATATTACATATTGGCATACTAATTATATTTTTTGGTAACAGTTCATATTTAAAATATTCATATGTATGAAATCAGTAAGATATACATAATTATTGGTCTGCTTTCTTTTTTTTTAACTTCTAAACTTGCCCTGTGCCAGAAAACACTGTCGTCCCAGACAAGAATTCATAACTTTAAACAATTAAAAAATGTGTTAAAAGCAGCCTACAAAATCTATAACTAATAATACCTACTGATAAAATAGATGTAGAACTATTACTATTATAATCATCTTTGTTTAAAAATATATATTTTTATGAAAATGTTGCCCCTTTTGAATTGTCTCAGATTTTTGTCAACTCCGTCAGATTTCTACAAAAACATATAAGAAGTCCACCAGTGGATAAGAAGTGTTAACTATATCCTAAGGACCCCTGCCTCACTTCCTGGTTTTGAAAAAGGAGGGAATGCTGCTAAAGAATTTGCTATGCTCTCAATTATTTTTGGTAACTTCATTTAATAATATTGAATCAGGTGAACTCTGTAGCCCTGCTAAATCAAAACTAAATAAAAATAATGGTTTAAAGATGCATATTTTGATTATGCTTAAGAGCTGTGAAATTACAATTTATAACAATTTTGTCGCCTCCATCAGATATTTTAAAGGTTTTGATGTAACAGAGTTCTGTTAAACAACCGAAAATAGTAGATTCATGTTTGGAATGGCACTGTGTGTGCTTCCAAGATTTGTAAACGTTTGCCATTTTGTGTTCTTCCATTTTGTGATGTCAGCTCCGTCAGATGGATTTTTTTCTGTTATATTCATTAAACATATGCTCCGAATGATTTAAAAAATGAAATTGTCAATAAAAAATTCTATTGTACACCTGCTTTGTGTTATAAATGAGTTTTATGCTATAATATGAATTTTTGTGTCACTGACGAAGTTGACAAAACTGAAGCCCTCAGCTGCCAAACAGTGCTGTTTAATATGAGGTTGGCCCATTACAAAATTTAATAGTCAAGACTTGGTCCATTAAAATATATTTTCTCCGCACGACTGAAAAGCAAAAACATTCTCCCAAAATAAGGTTTTGTCCCAATTCTCATAAATACCCATTAAGTAACTGGAGTTTACCATTTCATGTTCTCATGCACGGTTTGATCCGGTTTTGGTTAAGATGTAGCTTTAATTAAGTTTGAGTTCTCACAGCAATCCAAAGAAAAAGAATGGCAGCATCTGGAAAGGTGATTTCAAATGGGTCACCCACTTCCCGCACACTTCCCATATATGAGAAATATACGGTAAAGTTTTACATTAAGCAACAAACAAATAATAATTCTCTTTAAATTGTGGGACAAATCCCTCAGAACATGGGCGAGAACATGCATCAGTGTTGTTATGCAAATTAAACTGAAACAATGGATAACTGAATTCAATTATATATAATTGAATGCAAATTTTAGAAAATCGCAGTTTTTGGTTAATTGCTTTTCAGAAGGAACCTTTGGGGTATATGACGTCTTTTATGTGAAATATTAAGAATTGAAATGAATGGTAAATATAATTTAGAGTTTTGATGTTTTGAGGTCATCTAATTCTTGCACATATCTTGCTCAGGTCATTGAACGATATTTGCCAAAATATGTTTACTTATTTAGGGTTAAATTAATAAAAACGTGACCAGTTTTAATAAATGTTTGCCTTTACTAAAATGCAGAAGCTGAGTTACTAATGGTAAAAATATATGGAATTGACACAATTGCAGTTTATTTTCAGTAATATTTGGAATGACAAATTAAAATGATCACTTTCTGACCATGCATTTAAGACCGTCCAGCAGAAAATACATTCGGCAGAAATGGGGCGTGGCCAAGCACGTCGCAGCGGGGGCGTCATGGCCTTAAATAGTTATCTATGCTTAAACGTATTGCACAATACTTCGTTACTTATTCGAGGTAAGTTCTGCTCTGCAGTGGAGTGGCGCGTAGGAGTATGAAGGATTTGGGGTGAGTATTATGGACGGGCGATACCAAATTATACCAAGGTTGGTATCCCGATGTCGATATTCGGCGCCCATCCAAACCTTTTCAGGACCCTAAGCAAAGTTTGGGCAGCGGGCGTTTTAAATTTGCGGGGAAAAATAAAAGTTAAATCGGTACTAAAGGAATCTCACACATATCCCATACGCGCCACACCACTACATACTGGCTATCACAATTGTATTTTTGCACATTTTGGCAATTTTGTATTTATTTTAATGTTTGCATATTATGTTTTATCTTGTGTCTTTTTGCACCGTGGAAAATCGCTGATCAATCTAGTTGTGCCTTCTTGTTCAGTGACAACAATAAAGAATTTAATTGAATTTAAATTTGCCAAGGAGACTGAAGTTGGCTACTTATCTGCAGCTTCCGATTCATTTGGTTTTATTCGCATAGTACATAGCATGTATGCTTCTGTTGGGTAACACTGGAATTAGCCTGGCCCAGATTGGTTTTATACCCGAAAAAACTGCTGGAAATATGGGATTCATCCTATTCATCTTGGCCCAGGCTAATTTCAGTGTTTCCTAACGCCTGGCCAAAACGAATAAGACCTCCAGATTGGAAATGTGGCTTCTCGTTTAAATGCAGTTGCTCACCATGCCATGCTGCCATTTTATTGTCACGAAAGAGAAAGCACATTATGCCTGGGTAATTCGACCATTATCAATACAGGGAGATGTGTGAAAAACATATATGAAATACATAAACGTGTTACAGCATAAAGGTTTTATTCATACGTCATTTTGTATTTTCAAAATGAATAAGACAAATGCAAATAAGAAGCCAACTGAGTCGGAACTTCGAATTCCAAACTTCTGCCTCGTAATTTGCCGAGCGGGGGAGGGGAGGAGAGGGGATGCCGCCGGGCCCCTGAAAATTCTCT
This sequence comes from Mormyrops boulengeri, assembly GCA_026781065.1. Lineage (NCBI taxonomy): Eukaryota > Metazoa > Chordata > Actinopteri > Osteoglossiformes > Mormyridae > Mormyrops > Mormyrops boulengeri. The sequence continues at coordinate 31,145,754 of JAODLD010000124.1, forward strand.
TTCCGTATTTTCTCCCCCCTTATGAGCAGCCCTGCCTGGTTGGCGTTCATAGCCTGGGGTTGTATTCCAGAAAGCGAGTTGGGGTTTAAACCTTAACTATCACTTGAATGCGCCTGAAACGACGTAAACATTGTATCAGTTCCAGAAACGCTGATTACTTCTTAGGGGTCTGAGTTTATTCAGCTCTGAGTGTTAATTCTAACTGAAGCGTGGACTCGTGGAACAACAAAAAGCCATCATCAGCCGATCGCCGAAAGAAATGATTCACCATGGAAACGGACGCTAAATCGCGTACAGCTCCGCGATCTTCGCAGTTGGTAATGTCTGTGCTGTATATTAACGTCTGGCTATGCCGGGTCTGAATTTATTTTAAAGATAAGGCAACTGCAGCACAGTAGAGAGAAACTGCGTACATTGTGCGTCGAAGAACATTGTGCTGTATATATCTATTGTCTTTTCTTTTTTTACAGTATAACTTCCTTATTTATGATATTATACTGATTCTTTTAATGTCTTTATTTTGCTTTCACTATTTATTATGGTGGAGTTAATCACCTTGGATATTGTCAGCCTTACTGTATATCTTGCAGATGACAAATGAAACCCTTGAATCCTTCAGTTATGGGGGTATATTTAATGTACAGCTTCCTTGATGTTTTCTGCTGTATGGGCTCTTGGAAGCTTAGTCACACTAAGAAGGAGAGAAGCCGGATTAAGTGTAGTAGCATAATGGTAAGACATGTCAAGGTAACCATACACATATAGGGAGGTCTACATATCAACTGTCAAGCACGCAGACTGAACCTTCTGTACCTGTCACAGCCTTCTCCTTTTCTTCGGAATATTTCTGGGCCGACATAGTCTTCAGAATTTTCCTGGTTGGCAGGATGAAAGCGAGGTCTAGTTTGATTACAAATGTTCTGGGACCTTCATCATCAACAATTGAAAAATGAATTCTTGACAATCATATTCAACAGAGCTTCATCCAGTTTTGTCTTCCTGTAGACACGACGGTCTATGTTTTCAAAGTTACATTTTGTAGCATTTGATTAAATAAAGTAGTCCATTAAAAAAATGACAGCTTATTTGCCTATTATAAATGGCTTAGTCAATTCTTGTTTTCTCAGTCTTTTCTATTGTATTATTCCTAAGATAACTTCACTAAAGTTACCTCCTTGAATTGGTGTAGACTCCATAGCACCAGGTCTGTTGTTTCTCTCCAAAACTTGTAAAAAAAAGCATGTAGATGGTGAGGCATTGATGATGTGTTATTGTATGACAATTACTGGTCTCCTATACACATCACCTTTGTAGGGGTTTGTAAATAGAAATGCTCCCATACTTGACACCTGGGTCTTTTGCGTACGTTTTCAATATCTTATGTATTGAATGGGTGAACTCTCACAATACTGTCGACAACAACCAACAAAACATCTGGAAGTGCATACCGGACTTGTATTCTGTACGTGAGCATGAAAACGAAACAGTGCAAAGGCGAAGAATATTTTATAAATATTTTTATATTTGTAAATATAAATAATTTTATAAATGACTGTGTATATATCTGTGTATACATATATATATATATATATATATAACTTACAAACTTTCAGACATACGAACGAAGAGGACTGTAAGTCCAAATTGTGTTCATTGGGCTCCTGTTTCCTGTCCGCAACATAATTTTTTTTTCTGCGAGCCAGCTCCGCCTAGTACGACTTCTCCCGCCGAGCAGCAGCGTAACATGCGTACTCCCAGCATCGTAGTTCTTAGTACTTGCGTGTACCCTTAAAATCATGGTGAATAACGACTTACGAACATTTCATGTTGCGAACGGCCGTTCAGAACATATCTCGTTCGTAAGTAGAGGAGCGTCTGTGGCTCCGATGCACTTCCTCAAAGCACTATTGCTTTGTAAACTCAACACATGATTCGAAATATAGTATCAAGCTGCCCACCCCTAGTGGGAGGAGCATGCATTAGATGGAGGGGAGGTGTAATGGTGCTGTTTGAGGAATAGACCTATGCTGTTCTTGTTTCCACAGCATCTAATTTGTCACTGTTTTAGGGATGCTGGTTTTGTTTGGTGTATTGGAGGAATATCTAGCTATGATGGTTTTTAGTTTGGTGTATACGACAAACCAAGTTTCCTTTTTTTTTAGTTCCATCCAGGTCTGCAGACTGAGGAGATGAAAAGCATTTATTAACAAAGCAGCTTAAACCCCAGTCAGGTAAGTTCAGTCTTAGTTTCATTGTTTCAGGTCAGACCATGTATATATTGAGTGGAAGCAACTCCAGTAATATGATCACTCTGCCAGCCATGGGATCTGAACTGGCAACCTTCTGATCACAGACACAGAGTCCAATCCTGCAGAGTCACACACGGCTACATTAGGCAGGACAAGTTTCCAGGTGCTTCAGATCTTCACCCTGATGACCCAGTTAGAGCAGAGCTGAGAGCTCAGTGTCTGATGGTGCAGGACAGATACATCATCTGTGTTATGATTCTGCTAAATGAACAACTTCAATGCTGAACAAGTTTCCTTGGGCTTCAGATGACGCATCCTGATGACTCATTCCAAGCAGAGCTGAGAGCTCTGAGCCTGAAGCTGCAAGACAGATACATTGTCTATCATGATTCTTCTAAATGAACAGGTTCAAAACATGTTCATTGCTCTCTTTCTGTTCACAGACCTTCCTTTGCAGGGTGGTGGCCAGCTGCATCATGGACCAGAAACTTCCCCAGATAAGTGTGGCAGATGTGAAGGAGGAAGCGCAGGACGTCCTCATATCGGATGTGGACGGGGCCGGGCACAGCAGCCCTTACAAGGTGAAATGGAGCGCCGCTGGTGTGAGGCTCAGCTGTCTTCTACACTCACAGGTTGCTTGCTTGTTAGTATCCAGGCAACCGCATGAACCTTGAGCTTTCTAAAGTCATGTGGGATTTTACTCAGTCTCTGTGTGTCCTGCCTCCAGCCATGTAACTATGACAGTGAATCTGCATCTATAACACCTTCACAGGACTGCTGTCATGTCACCTGTGATTTTTACCCTGTAGTACCTTCAGCAGTGAGCTGCTTAGATGGATTAGGAGTGGAGAGAGAGCAGCAGCTTGAGGGCAGCTTGTGTTCAGTATCAGTCAGGAAAAAAGTCTCCTGTATGATGTCTGGTAAAGACATTAGTAGTAGAGATGCACTGATTGCAATTTTCTTCAAAGTGTGACTGGCTGATATCGATTTTTGCTGATTCCAATTTTCTTTCTAAAAAGTATAATTGACAGCATATACAAAGAAAGATTTAACTTTTCTTCAATAAAATTTCTTATTTTCATAACAAAATTACAATTTCCCACAAAATGCACTAAGTTACGGGATCTCTCATTTAAACAAGTCTCAAAATGAAGCGCTCGGTAACGGGAAAGAGGCACAAATAACAATGACGTGAAAATGAGCTGCGTACACCCGACTTTATCTGACATATTTTACTTAACCACACGAGAGCAGGTGCAACAGATTTAAATAACAAAACAAATGTCAGTTACTTTATCATTTTCCTGTATGTTTAAATTCACCAGATAATACGACATTGACCTTTTTCTCTTTTTTTACTCATCTTAAAATAAAAAGTCCACAGGTGGGAACACGTCATGGGTGCCCCCTGAGTCCATTACTCTTTGATCTGGCTATAGAGCCACTGGCTGTTACACTCTGAAATTGTATGGACGTTTCGGGGATCTAGAGGAGAGGTGTTGAGCATAAAGTGTCTTCACGCAGATGACTTGTTGATTTTTTATATCGAGCCCAAGAACATCCATACCCTCCATGCTATCAATACTTACCCAGTTTGGTTGTTTTTCTGGATACAAGTTGGACTTGCATAAAAGTCAGCTGTTCCCTATTGATGGAGGAACATCAGCTTTGGGATATTCTAATTTTCCATTCAAAATTGCAGAAAATCAGTTCACATACTTAGGCATAACAGTTACAAGGAAACATAAATGTCTCTTCAAAGAAAACTTTCTCACTTTGTTAAATAATACAAATCAGTCCCTGACACAATGCCCCCCCCCTTGGCTAATTCATTCAGCTAAAAAATTGTTCCAGTCAATACCTACCTTTATTCCTAAATCTTTTTTTGATTCTTTGGATTCAGAGATATCATCTTATATATGGAAAGGCAAACGTCCCCATCTGAATAAAGGCCATCTCCAGAAATCTAGGAATTATGGTGGCCTTGGGCTGCCTAACTTCCGCTATTACTATTGGGTTGCTAATATACGCTGTATTACATTTTGGTTCCATTTCCAAAACAATGACAATCGTCCATCCTGGGTATCAATGGAATTGGACTCTGTTAAAGACTTTTCTGTTTTATCACACCTTGGATCTTCACTTCCGTTACCCTCAAGCAAGGCAATTGATAATCTGGTTGTCTTGCATAGTGTGACAGTATGGGCTCAGATGAGAAAACACTTTGGTGTAACAGATTTCTCTCTCGTGGCCAAATTGTATCAAATCATTTGTTTCAACCCTCTTTGACTGACCCTGTATTTCAAGAATGGTTCAGTAGCAGCATCAGTTGTTTCAATGACTTGTTTATTGATAATTACTCTGCATCTTCAACTATTTAAGATATTTAATCCTCCATAAACATATTTCTTCAGATACCTGCAGATTAGGCACTTCCTGCAGTCTCGGATTCCGAATTTCCCTGAGGCACCAATTATGAATACAGCTGATAAGTTTCTCACGTTGCATCCAATTAGTAAAGGATTAATATCCGTTGTATATGATAAACTGACTGGCATGAAAGGTCTTTCTATTGATAGAGTTAAATCTGATTGGGAACAGATTTAAACATGTCACTATCCGAGGACACGTGGGATTTAATTTTTAAGTTGGTTAATTCAACATCCTTCTGTGCCCGACATTGTCTTCTACAGTTTAGGGTTGTACACAGGGTCCATATGTGCAAAACCAAATTATCTCATATTTACCCAGATTTGAATCCCTGCTGTGATAAACGTGGGGGTGAAGATGCTTCCCTCATCCATATTTACTGGCCATGTCCTAACCTCGAAAGATACTGGAGGGTAGCGCACGGTGTCGTGACTCATTTTGACCCATACAAGTTCTAGCACGTGAGTAGTAGTCCAAACAAAGGTCGTATATCAAGCAAACATTTTCGTGTCCAAACAGGACGTATACCAAGTTGGACTTATTCCAAAGTGGACGTATACCGAGGTACCACTGTACATGAGACTGATCGGCCGGTCTCTGGTCCAGGCCAAGCATGCTGAAAATTGGCCGATTCTGGTCCCTGGTCGATCGATCAGTGCATCTCTAATTGGTAGACCTGGCCCTGCCTCTTTGTGTGATGTTGAAACGTGTCGGTTTCAGTCCCGCAGACCACATGAACTCTTTACAGAAGAGTTTTATTGACTCCATTTTTTCCCTCAGAAAGCAGAGAGTACAGTGTGTCCCGTCCTTAATGGGGAGGTGAAAGAAGAAACAGTGTTTCAGGACGTGACTGAGGAGAAGCTGTCTGGGAGTGTCAGACCTCCAATCCCAGGTGACTATAGAATATCTTCCAGCTTCCAGAAAATTCCACATGCTGCATCACACAGATACCTAGTGCTGTATGCAATCTGTGTTACTGATTCTTACTGTATTCTTGCTCTATTAAGGCTAGTTCATATTTCACTTTTCCACATGCACTTTTGGGCTGCGGACAGTCATGAACACAGTAGTTTGTACTCATACTACATTTGGCAGTGGATGCTGATGGTCTTGGTCGATGTACGCATACAGCGGTGATATTCCACCTGACCAGCAGAGGGCAGATGCATTTCAGCAGCTACATGCAATGTAGTGAAACAGTAATGGCTTTTTATGAACAGTTTTAAAGTTGTTAGTCTGGGCTTGGGCGGGATTGAAGTAATACGGCATACAGCAGCATTTTCAAAACCTAAATTTCAATGGCAGAATTAATCGTGACCTCCCCCCCCTCCCCTGGTGAATTTTATTGCCAAGATTTCAAAATGCAGGAATGGTGTTCATTTTGAAAATACCTTATACTGCTATATACTATACATATGATGTGAACATTCAAAACTAGATATGCGGTTATCTCTTCAAGTCCTGCAACTATTCTTCTACTCTTTCTTGGTTGACCACTGCTCTATGAAAGTCACTGTTGCTCACCTACAGCAAACGCCTAGTCAGTGTCCTTGCAAATGCACAGTCAATGTGCACAGACGCACATGATTTCTGCCCCTACAAAACAGTCTGGGCTACGCAGGCACCATCGGTAGCCATCCAGCGCAAACCCCAGAAATTTACATCACCTCACCTTGTGCACGATTGAAAGTGCATGCAGAAAAGTGAAGTATGAATTAGCCTTTAGACTCTACTGCAATGGACTTTATTTCTCCTGAATTCATCACTTTTGTTCCCATTACCCATTTCCAAGCTTATGTTTGCTCTTCTCTGTGCCTCATTATTCAGTCCAGGCTATACTGCCAGAGAGGGGAGTGAAGAAGTTCCCCTTTTTTTACTGTTTGCCATCCTACACGTCAGAGCCATACCGTCACATCATGACATTGCCAAATATGTCAAAGGCTTATGTCCAGAGACAGCTCAAGAAGTTTAACCTCAGTATGACACCGAAAGTTCACTGCTGCTCCCATTGTGGGAAGAATTTCCGTCGATCAGAAAGCCTAAAGACACACCAACGGATTCACACGGGAGAGAGGCCCTACCAGTGCTCCCAGTGTGAGAAGAGCTTTAAAAGATTAGCAACCCTAAAGAACCACCAGCGGATTCACACAGGGGAGAGGCCCTACCAGTGCTCGCAGTGTAAGAAGAGCTTCAAGCAATATTCATCCCTAAAGAGCCACAAGCGGATTCATACAGGGGAGAGGCCCTACCAGTGTGCCTACTGTAAGAAGAGCTTCCCTTATCCAGGATCCCGACAGATCCACGAGCGAAGTCACACAGGGGAGAGGCCCTACCAGTGCTCCCAGTGTGGGAAAAGCTTCATTCATGTAGGAGCCCTACAGAAGCACCAGCGGATTCACACAGGGGAGAGGCCCTACCAGTGCTCTCAGTGTGGGAAAGCCTTCATTCATTTTGGAGACCTAAAGAAGCACCAGTGGATTCACACAGGGGAGAGGCCCTACCAATGCTCCGAGTGTGGGAAGAGCTTCAGTCATTTAGGATACCTAAAGAAACATCAGCTGACTCACACAGGGGAGAGGCCCTATCAGTGTTCCCAGTGTGGGAAGAGCTTCAGCCAGTCAAGCAGCCTAAAGGCACACCAGCGCACTCACACAGGAGAAAGGCCATATCACTGTTCTCAATGTGCAAAGACTTTTATTCGATTAAGAGATCTTAAGACACACCAACAAGCTCATGTGGGGAATGATGCAGCCGGTGTTTTTGTTGTGGGAACAGTTTTACCTGCTTTGGAGACAAAGTCAGACAGACTCCCACAGGAATGATGCCTTACTAGTGCTCCCAGTATGAATAAAACTTTTGTTGGGATTGGAAACTTGTGACAACAATGATAGACCCATATGAGTAAAAAGCTGTATGTTTGCTTTATGTGTAGGAAGCAGTTCAGTGAAGTAGGAAACCTAAACGTTCATAAGTATATCGACACGAGAGATGCCCTGCCACTGCTCAGAGTGCATAGAACACATTTGGACAATTTTCAGAACTGATGAGACACCAAAGGACTCTGGAGAGAAGACATAGACATACCAGTGCTCCCAGTGTGGGAGGAGCTTCAGTCAATCTGAAAAACATAAGAGAAACTAGTGGATTAGCATAGGTAAATCAGTGATAATGTCATTAATGAACAGTTTGCTATATAGAATGATTTCTGGGAGACAGAGTTGAGTGCTTACTGAGCTCCCTGGATACACTTACATACAGTGTGGATACAGCTGCCATGGTCCATGCTGCTCCTAATGGCCAAAGTCGAGGTGCTGACTGGGAAGGAACTCAACTGCAGGCTTTACAGTACAGTGCATGCAGGTAGAGAGAAGCTGCCGTAAGGGACCCTAATGCTGGCACATGATGAAATGCTGCTGTAGCAGAGGCTGCTCCAGGCTGCTGGAAGCCCCTCTCTGAATCAGGGGCTGTTTGCAGGCTGGATGGGTTATGCTCAGAGTCCTGCAGGGGTATCTGAATGGGAACAGGTCATGTTTGTTATTGGTCAAACTGGGCAGTGATGGTAAAGCCCTGGGTAATACCAGTAATAATAATAATAACAATAACAAGAATAACAACAATAATAATAATAATAACAATAATAATAATAATAATAATAATAATGGGCCTTAACTACTGCCCCCCCTACAGTCCAGCAGGAATACCTGATCCCTGGGTGGGAAACACATTCGGGTGCTCAGGTCCATCACAGGCTGAACCTCCTGTCACATCTTTGCATACGGCTGTTCTTCATGTCCCTTATAGGCTGGTGTAGTTTACGGTTTCATGTTGTCATGCACAGTTTGTTTCCAGTTTAACTGAGTTCTCACAGACAATCCAAAGAAAAAGGATGCTTTTTATTTTGCAGGAGCAGTAACTGGAAAGGTGATTACAAATCGGTCTTCCACTTCCTGCACAGCAGTGCCCCTGAATGAATAATAAAATGTAATATTAAAAACCCTTTTGCAAGCATTTCCATTTGTTTCATATGTTTCTGATTCTGATGTTTTCACAATGCTATTTTGAAAAATTGTATTTCATTGGCCAATTTATGAACGCTTTTGAGAGTCTGTAAAATGTCTGTGATTTCATGCTTGTAACATTGTGACAGTGCTGGGAGGCTCCTCCTGAAGTCCACTGTCATCTGCATGGTTTTGAGCATGATCAGCTCCTGGTTGTTATGACCACCCCAACAGGCCAGGTGTTCAACCTCCCACCTGTATGCAGACACGTTACCATTACTGATGAGTCCAGTGACTATTGTGTCATATGCATATTTGAGGAGTTTGGCAGTGGGGTCCTTGGAAATGCAGCTGTTGGTGTAGTGGGAGAGAAGCAGTGGGGAGAGCACACATCCCTGGGGGCACCAGTGCTGACTGTGGGAGCTGGATC
>JAODLD010000124.1:31167854-31187021 GCA_026781065.1 Mormyrops boulengeri
TTTCCTCAGAAAGCAGAGAGTACAGTGTGTCTCGTCTTTAATGGGGAGGTGAAAGAAGAAACAGTGTTTCAGGACGTCACTCAGGAGAAGCTGTCTGGGAGTGTCAGACCTCCAAACCCAGGTGAATATAAAAAAATATTGTAGCTTCTTGAAAATTGTTCATGGTCCATCAGGCCTCACCGTCCGTGACCCCAATATTCCGACAGCTGTGTACTTTGATAACAAGCGTGGGGTAGTGCTGTAGAGCAAAGCTGCTCTTAAGTCACGCTTATGAAGTGTGGAACGTATGTTGTTATATTAAAAATATGAATTTTACTAAAACTAAAGAAAGACAGGGTTATTATCGTTAATGAAAATGTTTTTATATACTGAAATAAGCTACAAAAAATTATAAACACTAACGCGAAATATTTTCTGTTACTGTTTTAAAATCCTATTTGGATAAAATAATGTTTTGTCTTTGAGCCTCTGTCATGTAATGCAATTGAACCACAGAAATTGCCAACAGCACTAGATCGACATTTTATAGTAGCTAGCAGAGCCCTACAACTTCCCTAGAAATAAAATTAATAAAACGCAAAACTAAAGTCCTAATATAGAAAACCTAAAATGTATAAAAACTATTGAAACTAAGACTAAAGTGGATTTCGAACGAAATATGAAAATAACATTAAAAAATATATAATAACGCTGACACAGGGACACACAGGTATAGGGTGTTAGTTACCTAGAAATTTTATTTTAGTTTGCAGCAGAGTCTTTATAATCCCTTGGAGAGGAATTATATAAATGCCAGTATTTCTGGACTTTATCAGCCAACCTTTCTTTGAATTCACTAGCTATGTTTGTTTTCAATCTGATCATTGAGGAGAAGTGTTTTTATATAATCTTTAATCTGTTCTTTCTCCTGACTTTCTGCTACTTTTCCCCTGGCCAATGAGCAATCAAAGTTCCTTTGTCATCGAATTCTTGCTCTTAATGTTGGCTGCGTACTTCAACCAAAATCAACAGATTCAATGTTGTCTTAGCAACAGAACGACGTATGTGCAGAAATCACTGCGGTTATCACTATTTCAGCACACTGCCTTATATAGGGCCCTAGAGGCAAACTTTTTTTTTTTTTTGTTTTCTTTTCTGATCCTACCACAATTGGCCACACAAAACATACTGTACAGTCTCTTGCATCACTAGTACCCTGAGGTGTTTTTCAAGTAAAAACAAAAGGGTTTTCAATCATGAATGCCTTTGAAGGAGTTGCTGGGCAAAGTTGACCACATTTATATGGCAGGTCAAGTTGAGATTAAAAAATGTACTTATTCATGGGTAGAAATTGCAAATAAGCATGCTTCTTTGTGCTGTAGTGTTTTGGCATGACATAATTTGAATGAACAAGGAGATAGTGTGTTCGATTTTGTCCAGGTGTTGTTTGAAATATGCGGCCACCTTTAGTCTCTACTGCTGTGGACTTCAATTTTCCTGAATCCATCACTTTTGTTCCCATTACTCAGTTCCAAACCTATGTTCCTATGTGCTCTTCTCCATGCCTCATTATTCATTCCAAGTTGTCATGCTGGGGAAGAGAGTGAAAAAGTTTCCCTGTTCGCGCTGTCCCACGTCCTACACGTCAGAGACTTACTTCTACAGACACATCAAGAAATCCCACCCTGAGGAATTTGGCTCCGGCGTGATCCTGAAGGTTCACTGCTGCTCCCATTGTGGGAAGAGCTTCAGTCATTTAGAAGACCTAAGAAGACACCAGCGGATTCACACGGGGGAGAGGCCCTACCAGTGCTCCCAGTGTGGAAAAAGTTTCACTCAGTTAGGCAGCCTAAAGGTCCACCAGCGGATTCACACAGGGGAGCGACCCCATCACTGCTCACATTGTGGGAAAAATTTCACTCGGTCAGGCATCTTAAAAAGTCATATGCGGACTCATGGAACGGAGAAGAACTATTATTGTTCTCAGTGTGGGACGAGCTTCATTTGGTTCAAAGACCTAAAAACACACCAACAAGGTCACTTAATAGAGAAACCCTACCTCTGCTCCCAGTGTGGTCACAGGTTCACATGTGTTGAAGAACTAAAGAAGCACCAGAAAATTCATGGCGAGAAGCTCTTCCGATGCTCTCAATGTGGGAAGCGCTTCAGTCAAGTAGGATCCCTACAGGCGCACAAGCGGATTCACACAGGAGAGAGACCCTATGAGTGCTCCTACTGTGGGAAGAAATTCAGTCAGTTAGGATCCCTAAAGGTGCATGAGCGGATTCATACAGGGGAGAGGCCCTACCAGTGCTCCTACTGTGGGAAGAAATTCAGTCAAGTAGGGTCCCTAAAGGCGCATGAGCGGATTCACACAGGGGAGAAATCCTACCATTGCTCGCAATGTGGGAAGAGCTTCAGTCAAGTAGGAGCCCTACAGACACACCAGAGAACTCACACAGGGGAGAGGCCCTACCAGTGTTCCCAATGTGGGAAGAACTTCAGCCAAGTAGGAGGCCTAAAGACACACCAGAGATCTCACACAGGTGAGCGACCCTACAAGTGCTCTGACTGTGGGAAGAGCTTCATTCAACAAGCACACCTAAAATCTCACCAAAGGACTCATAGAGTAAAGACACGTGGGATGACCATCGGTCATCTACGAAAGATAGAAAAACACCAACGAAAATGCAAGGAAAGACGCCTTACCGCTACGCAATGAGGAAGGAACTTCACTCAGTTATATTTAGAGACACCGATGTAAGTAAATCTACTCTTTAGGGGCAGTTTTGTAGCCAAAAACTAGTTATCAAGGATAGTTATCAATGCACTGCTTGTTAAGTGTTTGAATGGTAGCATTTCCAATATCAAGACATTGTTTGGTTAAAAATTACAGTAAACATTGTACAAAACAGTTAATCAGTAATTATTATTATTGGTGGTGGTGTTTATTTTTATATAGTAATAAAATATTTACTTGGAGGCTCTAGCCAAAGATTTAAAACACTTTTGGACCCTTCTGTATCATAACTGGAGAAATGTCAGGTTGTACCCTAAACTCTTCTTTGCCATTACCAGTGATCGTCTCTTGATGCCATATGTGAGTGCTGTTCCCCACAAGGAGCATTAGGTGTGTGTTAGATGCAGTGCTTAATAATATGCCGTGAGTAATTGTAACATTGCATATATAAACATCCACCCTTTCCTGAATTCACTTTTCATTTTTAGATTTTTTTTTTCTTCTTCCTTCTGTTGGTTCTGAATTGATTTTGCACATGATTAACATCCATATGTACGCTCTGTTTCCCTTATTTCCCCACAGGGTCCTGAAGATACCTGGGGCCCATTCCAGGCTGCACTGAACTTTATTATTGGGATATTTTTGTAATCATTTGAAATCCATCCTTTTCACACTTGTCACCCTTGTGCCAGTCTGTATGGCTCCCTCTGATTCTATAAAGATATAAAGGAACACCGTCATGGTAACACAGTATAGTGAATATATTATACAGGTCTTAAAGCATCTACTTTTGGTGTCTTTCAGTGAGTCACAATTTGCCGCATTTGTTTCATAACATCAAGTTTATTTCAGTCTTTTGGAAATCACGAGCGTGCCACAACAGCATGTCTTCCCAGTTTGTACAAAATGAATGTTTGTCTAAAACAAAGCTGGGTTTGGTATCAAACTGTCACTGTCACAAATGTAAGATTGTTTTTTAAAATCCATCCTAGCAGTGTTTCACATGTTCTTTTATAAAAGTTTCATAAAACAGACAATCACATTAAATACAAATTTGACAAAATACAAATCTGAATGTTTTACAAAAGGACAGAATAAATCATTATAAAAGAAACAGATGCAGTTCCTTGGACGGAACCTCAAAGCTACATGTAAACGGCACAGGCAGTTGTTACGTTTCAGGTTGGTGTGGTCTGGCACCTCCCTCATTAAACTGCTTAAGCCAGTGTTTTCCAATCCAGTTTTCAGGGACCCACAGATAATCCATGCTTGTGGACTGTCTGGCAAGGAGCTGGGAAGGAGCAAAAACATGGGCCGTCTGTGGGTCTCTGAGGACTGGGTTGGGAAACATCAGCTTAGGCTACACAAGATACAGTAAAATCACGATTCTAAATTAGAACAGCAGTGCAAAACATTAACGTTTATTCATTACATTTTTAAGAAACACTTGAACATGATCAGTGTTGCCGCTTAAAGTTGGACGGATGGTCTAGAGAAGTGGGGTGTCCCGCAGCTCTGCTCCATTTTCTTCTGAGTTCTTTGGTCATGTGTACCACCTGTTTCTTAGCTCCAATCCCCGCCATCGCCAGTGAAACAGCGAGAGCACGCCCCAGAGCACAGTTTTGTCCTTAATGCTTCAGGGCTAAGAGCAGGAGACGGGAGTTTCCCCATGTCACCCACCTCCTGGTGTTGCTTCTTCAATGCCTTGGCATGTCCAGAAGAAAAAAATAAAAAAATACGCTGTGCTTCATCAAAGTGGAAATCAAATTTGTAAGAGAACAAAGGTGTCTGAATGTTTAATGCAGGTGGTGGACATCCAGCTTATGTGGCTGACCCAGGTTTGTGCGAAACCTCCCTTTTCAGGGGCCTTTGGTCCCACAGTCTCACATACAGACCTTGTCAGAAACAGCATTCATTCAGCACAAACAGCAGCACTCAAGCTCTGTCTCATTCCAAGGTATTGCATTTTACAATTATGTATTGCCTTAACAGATCTGGAATCATATATATTGTAAATCATTTTTTAACATTTCTTACTGCTTCAGCCACGGGTGATGGGAGTTGCATCTTATCACAGGCACCGAAGGGCATGAGGCTGGCCGTACATCCTGCCAGTGCGTCACAGGGCACCTACTGCGCACTCTATGGAGAAGAGTCTTGCTGCAGAACACTGGGCCACCTCCATTAGGAAGGTCTCCATTGTGGGGCTGGAAATCACATGACCTCCACACCTGGCCCGGACATGACGCTGCTGAAGGGAACTCAAAAGGCTGAACATGTGGATAGATAGCACCTGAAGCTATATAGAGGTGAACATTTCACACCAAAATACCAAATTTAAAATAGACTATTGACGTCCGTTCCCATAGATTTAAATGAGATTAATAACATCCATTCCTGATGTTGCACTAATATCACCAAAATAACACAGTTAAGGTACTCCGAGTGGAGGTCGCCTAGTGTTCTGCAGCCAGATGCTTTTGACTCTGGTCAATTTTGGGACACCCAATTAGCCTAACCTCATGGACTGTGGGGCAGGATTCGAACCCCAGACCCTGAGCGTGTGAGCCAGCACGCCATCACTGATGTTTATATTACTTCCAAACATGCAAAAAAACAGTTTAGCTCTCAGCTTGAAGGTCACTCTCTTCCCGTTTATTGCCCTTTATAGCACAGGTTGACGGACTTATACCTCTGTGCCTTGTGGCAGTGTGAAGAAAGACAAAGGAACCATCCATAATCGAGCACATATGACATTATCCATTACCATCTACTGTGGTATATATTACAATTTAAAGGAATTGTGGTAAAACATTAATCTGGAGTTTGTGTCAACACTTGTGATGACCAAAATCAGCTTGCCATAATAGGCTGTGTATTGAATCATGTGGGCTTTTCAAGGCACAAAAACATAGATATAAGAAAGGAGAATAACTGGAAGGAAGTGGTTTTACAGAACAGAGAACTCCTAGGGCCTCAGGCTTTGAAAGTGGTATATAAAGCTCTTGCTTATGTGGTGCTGATCAACAGCCCCTGGCGAAAGCCCTCCCCGTTTTCCATACCTGCTTGTCCTATTCAGGGCCATACAGCCTATCCTGTAAGCTACTGGTGCAACGCAGGGATTAACCCAGGACGGGGTGCCAACATGCATACGCACACTCAAATTGGTAACTCTAATTCACTTCAGCATGTCTTTGGACTGCGGGGGGGAGGAACTGGAGAACTCAGACGAAGGCCCATGATGACACAGGGAGAACATGCAAGCTTAACACACAGAGCCAGGGCTAAGACTTGAACCCTGGTTCCAGAGGTGTGAGTCACCATGCTAACCACTGCACCACCATGCCCCCCCTCCCTTTTTCCATTTTAGCTTAATTAATTGCCTAAATAAAGCTTCTTTCCTGGACATGTATCCACTTTACATGGGTCCCAAATCAGTGCATGCCATACTGTTGGGTTAACCGAAGAGATTCAGAGCATACCATGGTACAAAAGCCCTGGTCTTTACTCCACTCTTTTCGCTAACACAGCTATTCAGTCAATACCCTGAGGCTCTATCAAGTTAACCCCACCTGGTGACACTGAATTCTGCCATCAGATGAATCAGTTGTCACAGGGCCCACTTGTTCCCTGTTTTGAAACAATGAAAGTAAATAAAACTTACAGTCAACATGGAGATTCGAAGCAACACAAAACAAAACAGCAGGACAAAGGCAGACACCACAAAATGAGTATGGGATTATGTCAAAACAGACCAAGAAACGAATGAGCAAAGGGTGTTGTGCAGGAAGGGGGTCAATTAAGACTGTCCAGGAAATCACAGTGCTCAAAAGGATGCAGTGCTGGGCTCATTCTGCACTGGAAAAGAGTTTTGCCGCCGTGTAACGCGCCGGAGGGTGTGGTAGTCTGCTTGAGTGTAGGCATGTTCTTCAGGGCCATGGGTTCCTGCACGACTGCTTACTGAAAGAAAAATGAACAAAGCATTACAGAGGACAGTATATTGTGCTATGGGATAAGAGCTGAGGGACTCACATTTGCTCTGGGAGTCCATAGTGGCATGGGGGCGGGTGGTCATCTTTGGCTCCCGTCCATCTGCCATGCTGTCCTTCATGTAGCTAAGCCCTGTTGTTTTCGTGATGATGGATTCTGGACAGGAGTCTGTTGAGTCCCATTCATAGCTTTCATCTCCTGAAGTCCTTCTCCTGTGAAAACACAGTGAACTGTTGCTAAATCTGTGAATGCATCCTGCTCTTGTATGCCAACAAAGGTTGTACATCCCAAATTATTCAGTGATCTCCCAGGATCTCCCAGTGTTATTGCAGAAATCAAAAACAATATAAATATTATGATTTTTCACTTACTGGAGAAGAAAATGAATATACAGCACAATTGTCCCAGTTTATCAGCATTTTGGAAACAATGGAAATAACTCACAGAATAATATCTAAATGTATGAATGAATCTACATTTACAATTTGTAAGTCAAATGACTGAACTGAGTTAAGTGTCTGAGGTGTTTGTTAGTGTTAGAAAGAAGGCCTCACCCTCTGCTCTTAGGCTGCATACCCAGCTGCTCCATAAGTCCCTTTCCCTGCCCAGGGATATCAACACAGCCAGGTTGGCTTGGCGTTGGAGAGACAGGCTGGGTGCTGGTGGGCCCCAAGCTGCCCCTACCACTGCTCTGACTGGCAAAGCTATCCCGTTCTTCCTTGTCCTCTTTGCGGTCCCCAATCTCAATCTCCAGCTCCATCCCCTGCTCCCGTACCTCTTCTCCTTCACTTTCAGAGTCTCCTTGATGGAAGAAGACTTGCCCCCGTGATGGTAAGCTGTATCCTGTTGGCAGGAAAGCTTTTGTTGGCTTAACTGCAGCATCTCGAGGTCTCAGTCGGCCCATCTCTGTGCTTAGCCTGGAGGAGCCAAGGGAGATTGAAGATCTGAGTGGGGCCAGCTTGTGGTGCACAGATGTCAGAGCCCCCTGGTAAGATGTGGGCCACTTGGAGGCATCAGAGAAAACGGTGGCCTGTTGACTATGGTTTGATGATTGTTGGTCTGTGGATGTGGAACATTCTGGCTGCCTGTGCAAATCAGTGACTGACCTGGAGGAGAATGGAGATGCACAAGCTTGGCTCCGACTCAAAGAGTCAATCCAAGCATTTGGGTCTAGAAATTCTTGAGAGGCAGATTTTCTCGATGAACATTTCTCGGGACCAAACTGATCTAATATTACTGATTCCTTCAAAAATGACACTGGTGACGTGCATATCCTGGAGGGTAACTCACTACCCTGAATTTTGGAAATTTGAGAATTTCCACTTGGTAAAATATCCCCTATTTGGTCTATGTCACTGATAGGACTATCCTGTGTATGAGTACTCCAATCCTTCGGAACCACATCTGGTTCACCTTGCAGGGATGTCCAATGTTCCTGGTCCAAGGAAGGACAGCAGTTTTTGGAGGTGACAGTGTCTGATTCTGCTACTGGTTCATCAACACTCATTTCAACAAACCCTGGGAGATTCAGGTATTCCAGAATTGACTTTGGAGGGGAAGGCTCTGGGTAAGGGCTCAGCTGATTCCACAATGGACCTGAGTCCATTTCTTTGTCCATGTTGAATCTGTCTGTGGTAGACTTTGGTTTAAAGTTTGATTGCTGGGAACTATAACTTGGTCCTAGCTCAGCAGGTTGGGTGCCTGTGTTGGCACTATCATCACAGTGTTCAGCTTCTTCCTTCCACCCATAGCTATAGTTTTCATTTGGACACCTCTGTCTGCTGCTGAAGTACTCAGGCAGAAGGACAGCAGTGTCACCAATAGGTAAGCGGTGGGAGGGAGAGGCCCGCTTAGAAAAGGAGGACTGAGATAAATCTTCCCAATCAGTGTCATCCCCTTGTGGTTGTGTCCTTAGCAGCTGCTTAAAAGGTCTGGCTTGCTCCATCGAGCTCTGGACAGGAACCAGACTGGTGAATGAGGTAAGGGGAGTAACGTCTTGCAGCAGGTATGCAGAAGACACCTTCTTCCCCAGAGTGTTGCATGTGCTTCCCAGATGAAAGGCAGGCTTACTCTTGCGAGGAAGGGTGGCATTGCGTCGTTTCCATATTGGTTGCTGGTCCGGTGAGTCACTCTGCCAGGCTCGGACCCTCAGGCTGCTTGTGTACTGCTCCAGCTCACGCTCCAGCTCCTCCCTCTCACGTGCCAGTTTGAGACATTTGGCAAGGTTTCCCCTTTCTCGTTCATGCTCCATCTGCATCACCAGAGTGCTCGTGGCAGTGAGTCGACCATCTCTTTCCAGAGGTAGGTACACAGGATCCTTCTCCAGTCTGCTCAGGTCCGGAATGACCTCCCGGAGATGCTCCACATAATCCCGAACGCGGTCCTCTTTGCCCTCGGAGTGTGACTGCTCCAGCAATCCCTCAGTCAAGCCTTGCTTATGGTCTTGGTATAAGCGTGCACGTTCAGAGAAGTTCCTGGCTAGGCCTCGCACTCGACCCACTGGCACAGGCAAATCCACAGTGAAAATGGGAGATGTCTTCTTCCTCTGCTCCTTCTCCGACCGTGGGGAGTCTGACTTCAGAGAGTCTAGCTGAGATGCATGGCTGCTGCCTGCATCAGAGCTTTGTGTGAAGTCTGCCCTCAGATCTTGCTTATCCTCAGGTGTGTTGGGGGGGCTATTCTCTAAGGAATGGAGAACAAATCGGCCATCTGGACCTCTGGAGATGGACTCTAGGGTAGTGGAGGAACATAATCCAGCTGGGGGGCTTTGCGGGAAAGTATAGCGAGGTGGAGGGCTGGAGAGGAGGCGCTGGTCCTGCTTGTGGTCTTGGAATTCACAGGTGATCTTGTCGAAAGAAAAGCAGTGAGACTGGGAGGGTGAAGAACCTGGATGGGAGATGATGCCTGGGGACATCTTCATCTTCAAGATGCTATCGGGACTTTGCCGGGACAAACTACTCCTGAGGGAAAGAAAGATGGAGAGACAGAGAGAGAAGTAGGAAAGGCAGAGAATGAAAAACAAAAAAGGAAAGGAAAACAACAGAATATGCAGTTTATTACCATCGAAAGAGGAGCATCACATCTGGTTGAATAGATGAGCGGGAAGAAAACAGAAATAAGGTTAAAATAAATAAGACAGTTTGACTCATACCTATCTGACAGATCATTCCAAGTAGCTTGTCTAGATTATTGCAGTCCTTTACTAGCATATCTACCAGCATGTGGTGACAAGCCACTACAAAAAATTCAAAACACAGCTGCACGCCTGATATTCATTCAGCCTGGGTATATGTTCTCATGTCACACACATCTTTGCCTCTCTTCACTTTCTCCCTACTGGTGCTTGCATTGAGTTCAAGTCCTTGGTACTGGCTAATACTGTAAGTTCATCAATGGACATGCAGCCATCTCCATCAAAAGGCTCTCTAAGACCTATGTCTCATCTTGCCCCCTCCAAACCAATGCTGCTTGAAGCAATGTGAGAAGTGTCACTCCAGGTGGTTTTCTTGTGTGGTTCCCTGATAGTGGAATGAGCATGCGAACTACACCCAGTCATCATACTCCCTCTCCACCTTCAAGAAACAATTCCTCTACTAAGTTGATGCCTGTTTATGTTCTCTGAATGATCTTGTGTGGCCCTTCTGGTCCTTGAATAGTCTTATTAAGTTCTTGCTTTGTTGCCTGCTGCTCTGTTAAGTTCTTGTGTAGCTCCTGCTCTAGTACTGCTTACACTTGTACCTGGTGGGCATTCACTGGAAGCGCACCCTAGCTACCTTTATGCTTAGTTGACTCCTTGACAGAATATATGTTTGTAATGTGCTATTTGCCTCACTTGTATGTTTCTTGGGGCAAAAGTGTCTGCTACATACCTGTATGTAAAATGTAAATATAATTGACAAACGGTATTACTACTGGCTGAACAAACAATAGTGGGTATTACTTACTCAGCGAGCTGACTCTTGTGCAGGGCTATCTGAAGATCTGCAAAAAACAAAAAGAAAAAAAAGAGCAAAATCAACTCCAGGAATACACATAGACTGGCAGAGGACGTGGCAAGTTGTTGTCTGAGGACCACACACAGCTTTTTAGCAGTAGTATTGCTAACAGGCCACACCTTCCCGCCTCTTCCTCCGCCGCCTTTTCCTCCTGGTTCTCACTGCACAAGCCATCCCCAGGGAGAAGAGAATAGCTACACAAAGGAAAACCACACCACCAGCAACACCAGCTAAGAGTGGCTCTGGGACGAGGTCGCGGACCTCGCGTTCTGCTGGGTATGCCTCCATTCCTGTGGCGATATCAAAGCACACAAAAATCCACTCAAAAACTATAATGAAGATTCACTAGGAATAACAGCAGCCGTATAACATCACAATAGCCTTCAGGGAAGCCAACAACATTCCCAGCAAGATCATTACGTAGCAAATACTCAATGGCTGTCATGACAGGAAAATGGTCTGTTAGCAAGAATGTGGGATGATGCTGACCCCTGGTGGAGATGTTGACTGACACGCTGGGCTCTCCCACCAGTTCATCTTGGCGAGAAAACATCCTGAGCTCATAGCTGCAGTCCTGCAGAGAGCAGAAAGTATAACCATCTGGAAGGAACCGGACCTCACCAAGTGGGCCTTGGTACAACTAACCCTCTCAGCTCTCAGGATCTGATTAGGTTTTTAAAATCAGGTGTTACATGCCGCTGTAAGGTCAGCTCCGCCCACAGCCATTCTTCACTCCATTCATCCTCATGCCAACCCTTGACTGGGGCTTGTAACAAAGGACATGATATGATCTTGGTTTAAAACAAGAACTGTATGTATTACCTTAAGCAATCCTTGCACCAGCAACTCGCTTGCATTGGGGCTGATATCCCTTTCCAGAACTAGCCAATCCCCTTCATCATGCCGGGCTTGGAGGACAAAGCCGCTGATTGGTGGATACTGGGGAATTGGTGGTGACCATTGTAGGACAAGCCCCAATGAGCTCCGATTGGCTACAAGTGATGTAGGTGGTGCCAAGTTTGGAATTTTAGCCCGCACTAAGGGAGGATCTGCAACAGGGACTGAGAACGAGAAAGACAATTGAATAAAAAAGCTGCTGGAGGGGGGGCAGCAGGTCACATGATCAAGTCTGAGAAGGGGTCCTTCTGTTCTGTAAGCACTTAACCTACAATCCTAAATAATCCCCAGTCATGACGAAGACGATGTAGGTACAAATTTAGCTTCCTGATACCTGAGACCCCATGTCTGCAAACAACTCTGGTCACCCACTGCTCAACAGTAAAGATCTGAGTCTATGAAAAGGGTCATTAAGCAGGGTCATTTCTCATCACAAAAGGAAGAAGGTGCTTGGAATGTACCGGTTGTGATTATTAAGCCAATGCTAACTTTAGCATCAGCTATAGGCTACATGCTGACATGTGCAGGCTGGGCAAATGGCTTCCTCAGCTCAGTAAAATGCTCTTATGTTACTTGGCAGCACACAGGTACTAACCCAGAGTTCTGACGGTGATAATCTCGCTGAATGGTCCTGTTCCCATCTGGTTCTGAGGCAGCACACTGAACTGGTAGCTGGTGCCAGGCAGAAGCCCCAAGACCAGCAAGCTGGACGTGAATGGGGAAGCGGGTAGTGAAGTCCACTCCTGCCTCCCTGTGGAGCCCTGTTTTAGCCTGGGTGAGACACACCGAGACAGACAGAGGGCCTCAGAGGTTGCCAGAAGATAGGGAGCCTGCATGGATGGAGAGTACACCAGAGACTGACCAAACAGTGAACTTCTGGACAAAGCCACCGTCAAAGCCAGGCTCCCAGGACACGTTGGCTCGATCAGTCCCAGGAACGACGGACACTGAGCTTACAGCATGAGGACTGGTGCCTGTGTAATGGACATAGTGAATAATAAAACAAAGTGCAGTCTCAATGTCAGTACATACCCTCTGTAAGTCTTTATGTTTTCTGTCTTCATACATCTGTCATATCTCTGCATCAGTACTGCCCATCTGTATGTTTAAATACGTCTATCATGTTCCAGTATTAGGACTGACCCCCTGTATGTCTTTATGTACATCTGTCATGTCCAAGTATTAGTACTGACCCTGTATATCTTTGGGTTTTGTCTCCTAGAAGGCTTTTCAATTAAAAGCTGTTGTTTTCTGTGTTTTTTGCACTCTGCCAGAAATAACTTACATTGTGTCCATCTGCAATACTATGTGTCCAGTACTATGTTGGGTGCGTAGCGCCCCTGCGTGTTGCTGTGAGTGCCACCTTCTCACCCAGCACGAAGACCTCTGTCACCGTGGTAACAGCAGCCACACGATTAGCGGCACTGCACTCCCACACCCCCTGGTGGTCCTTGCTGAGTGGCCGCAGCACCAGGGAGCCATTGGTTGCCACAATATATGGAGAGCGGGGGCTGGATCCAACCTACAGGAGTCAAATGGTTAAAGGATAGTGACTTTAAAAAAAAACAACAAAATCTGAAAAAAGTATTACAGTACACAGAATGGAGACGGTGGGTATGAGAGTATGCAGTGCAGACTTTGGAATAATCAGTGTAGAACTGAGTATCATGTTATAGACCTCTCTATCCTTACCTTCCTCCAGGTTATGTTCACATATTGGTCTCCATCTGCCTGGCAGGGAATGACCAGCTCTCTGCCGACCTCCTGTCTGTACTCCTCCTGGGGGCTGACTGAGAATGTGGGGGGGTCCTATAGAGGCAGGAAAAGGCTATGGTAAAGTTTACAAAATCTGGCATTCCCTGGGGATCCTGTGTCTGCACAGCAGTAAGGGGTATCCCACAGAAGATGAGGTTACAGTATAGCAACACAGCAAACTGTCAGTGAAGTGGGTAGGATCACTGTTGTCTGTACTGAAGACCTGGTTCTGAGTCTTGGTCTAATACATTCTGAATTACCACAGCAAGGATATTCCTAAGAGTCCTAGTTACTCCATGATCCATACCATATGAAGATGAACAGAGAGGGCTTGCCTGCAGGACTGTAGTGGTGGGATCCGATTGGCCCATTGTCCCGTAGCTGTTATAGGGGGTACAGGCATACACCCCCAGTGCATTGTCATTGGCTGCAGCAATCAGGACAGCGCCCTCAGGGTCCAATGTCCAGCCAGGGAACTGAGACAAGGCGAAACAGGATCTGAGCTCCTCAGGGCTCTTTCAGAATGCTGTGTGGCCCAACAGTAGTTCTACATACAACATCTGCTGAACAAGTTAGTCGAGGCAGTTATATTCTATGCCTAAAATGCTGCAGTGTCCTATGAGGCATACGGGTACTGACCAACTCCAAGTCCAGGGGCTCCCCGTCCTTAGTCCAGATCACATAAAGCAGTGGGGGTTCAGCTCGTACAGGGCAGGGAATGCGCCCCCCCATTCCGGTGGGGAGGTAGGTCTCCCTGGGCATCCGCAGTGCCTGTGCAGGATCTAAAAAGGGACAGGAAGAGAAGCATGGCCACACTGATGGAGAACTGTGTCCTGAAGGCCACTCTCACACGACGAGCACTAAGGGGTGCTCTGTCTTTGTACAAGAGCGTCATCATTGGTACGTGCTACAGAATAAAGTTCCGAGCTGGCATCCTAAAGTGCTTGCCCCCAGACATTCTTTTTCTGTTATTATGTTCATTATAATTAATTAATGGTTAATTGTTAATTGTGTTAACAGTTTATTGTGTTATTAATGTTTTTTTTCTATTTAATACCTACTACATTACAGAGGATAGATATTGTCTCTCCCTGCCTTAATGCTGACATTTTCCCAAGCAGACATCTTTTTTCGTAGATCGTAATACAATTTTAAAGTTGTGTTATAAAGTTTGGGGAATTGCTCCACATGAGCTATGAGCTTCTCCTCCATTGTTCTATTGCTACGTCACTGTATTCAGCTCATGTCACATATGGCTCTTCTCTCATTGGCTGTACCTCAGGGAGGTCAGCAGCGAAGGCGAGAAAGTTAAATTTGGCTGAATTTTGAGTGCAGTGTAAAAACACGTTGCTCAAGGTGGTATGACGTGAGGTGGTGAGTAAATGCTCAGCTCCCCATAGACAGTGATGGAAGGCCCACCTAGGGCACTGCTTACTGGTTATCATGTGAAAGCTCCCTAACGATGCAGAATGGCATGCATGGACACAGGCCTTCCTTACGCTTTACAGTGAGGTAGGCAGAAGCAGTGGGTGCTGTCAGCAGTCCATTGGTCGGCATGCAGGTGTAGTTCCCAGCATCCTCTGAGAGGAGGTTATGTATTAGGAGGGTTCCATCCACCAAGATCTTCACGCGTGACTTGAGAGAGCTGATGACACAACAGAATACAAATGTGCACAATTCAGTTTTCCCTTATGTTCATGTTAGTTTTGTATTGGTCCTTGTTTTTATCTGTTTCTGGTTTACCTCGTTTTGTTCCCTTTCTTCCTGGTATCTCCTGTGTTGCCCTAATCCCTAGTGTATGATTATTACCCTCACCTGTTCCTTGTTACCCAGATTCCTAGTGTTTAGTTGATTTAGTAATAGCCCACACCCTTGTTATTTGTGTATTTCCCTTGTTGCTCAGTTGGTTGTTGCATTAGTTCTGTTTGCTGTAAATGCTGTGCGTTTAATTCTTGTGTGTTTCCTGTATATGCTACAACTGTTCCGGCGTGTTTCTTGCCTGTGGTCCCTATAGCTTATGGTGTTAGTTTTTCCACCTGTTTAGTTTAGCCTGTTCAGTTCTAGTTTTATTTCCTGCTTTTGTTTTGACCCCTCATTGTCCCTTTGTTTCTAGTTAGTTTGTCATTTCCAATAAAACTCCTTGTCTATAAGCCACTCTGTGAATTGTCCCTTCCGTCTTGCTCCACAATAACACATGGTCACTCGTTTCCCAGTGAGTCATGGTCAAACAGCACCAGTCAACATACACTGAGCTCATTATCACTCCTTCCCAAGTAATTCATGGTCAAAGAGCGCCAGTCCTTCCTGTGCACTGAGCTCTTGATCACTTGTTCTCCATTGAGTCATGGTCAAGTGGCAAGTCATGGTCAAACAGCACAAGTCTTTACAGTCACTAGGTCCCTTGAGAGCTACAGTCAAACTGCAGTGAAACTTCCTCCAAGCTGAGGCCTTCAGGGTCGCACACAGTACTCACTCAACATGGTAGACATTCACATCCTGCTTCAACCATACGTAGGTCATGTTGGGGGGGTCGGCCTCTGCTTGGCACTGCAGCAATGCATCCTGGGACATGTTAAGAGCTGTGTCCTCAGGTGGAGTGATGATGACCGGGGGACCTGTTTTGGCATTAGGAATCATTATAAATATGTACATACATATAAACATACATGCAGTACTGTGCAAATGGTGTTCTCTGTCAAAAAAATGTGTGGTAAACCAGTATGGGGAGCGACCATCCAATACATCCATGATTTTTTTATTTGGCTAATCAGTACCTCATTGTGTTATTTCAGTTAATTAAGTGAGCTGGTGGTGAAATTTACCGAATATATGAAATGGCTGGGATGCCCCTGAGGAGAGGTTTAGGAACTGAAGTGGTGTTCTTCTAGTCATCCAACAAGGTATCAGTAACTTTTTAGAGAACGGAAGAATTTTTGGTGTCTTTTACTGTTCATTTATTGTAATATTAAATTATGTTTTTTCTGAGCAAATCTATCCACCCATCCCATCCAGGATATCCCCTGCATCTTTCCCTGAGTGTCCTGAATTGACTTGCCTGGTTGTGGAACATGAATGGATGGACTCTGCTACATCTGAAAATGGTATTTCCACCATATGACCACTAGATGGCATTTCTGACCTTTTTAAGTACTGGGGAGCTGTGGGCCTGCTGAATGCACGTGACCCACACACAGGGACAGTGAAATTCAGGGGTGATCAGTGGCAATCACACCCGTCCCACCCCAGCCCAGTTACCTTTGACCCTCAGCTGTGTGGAGTGGCTCAGCTGGCCCTCGCTGTTGGCCAAAATGCAAGTGTACTCCCCAGCCATGGCCCGGGACACAGCCCCAAAAGACAAGGTTCCGTTGGACACCTGGGAAGGGGTGTGAGGATTACCGAATTACAGATGGAGCCATTTCAGATCGGACTACTTGGAAATGTGTAAATAACCCACAGAAACTGTGGTTATATTTAAAACATGACGATTGTTATAACAGCACTACTGACAATTCAGTATTTTTATATTTTTTATCCAAGTATATAGAACTGCAGATAACGATATGATATAAACAAATACATGTGGCGATAGTGTCAGATAGAGTAATTCCAAATATAGGTGGCTTTTACGTTTCCGATGTCATGTCATTCCTGTGATGTCACATGACTACACACATTTAAAGGCGCTTCCTGTGTTGCACTTCCATCAGCTGCCGTGTGGCTTTTCCTCCAGGTGATAGCTGGGGTGGGGTTGCCATGGCCGCTGCAAGTGAGGGACAGCCAATCTCCCTGCAGGACCTCCAGGGAGGGGGGTGGAGTCTTGATGAACACAGGCGGAGCTGCAGCAAATGGGAAAAGCGATGTTTTTACTGCGTTAAACTCTCCGTGCTGACATCCTCGCCCTTTTGTTGATTTATTTGAAACAAAGTGATAAATATTACCTTGTTTTGAATGTATCGGTTTAGTTTTTTTTCCTGTTAAAGAAGACCTCCATGAAATAAAGTAAAGCACTTACTAGTTCATAGTACAAACATGTACTATGAAAACAGAAGTGTTAATCTGGAATGTGTTCAGGCTGAGAATGTGAATGTTAATCTGGAATGTATTCATAATGAAAATCAGAGTGTTAACCTGCAATGTGTTTAGGTTGAAAATGTTATTGTTAACCCTGGTATGTGTTAAAGCTGAAAATGTGAGTGTTAACCTGGAATGTGTTCAGGATAAGATTATATGATTGGTAACCTGGAATTTGTTTAGATTGAAAATTAGAGTATTAACCCAGTATTTGTTCAGGCTGAAAATGAGTGGTAATATGTAATGTGTTCAGACAGAGAATTAGCCAGTTAAATGTTCAGGCTGAAAAGGAGTGTGTGTGTGTGGATTATGTTTATATCATGTTTATATACGTTTATACCAAATTTTCCCCACAATGTAAAAAAACCTGTGATTTTGACGGTGTGGGTACCATTTTTCAGGTCCCCACAAAAATCTGTGAACGCAATCAGAAAACTACAAATGGTAAAATCTTGTATTTTATTTGGTTACTTACTGTATGGGTAAGGTTAGGACTGTGTATGGGGTTAAGGTTGTGATTTTGGGATTAGAGTTTTCTCCATAGAAATGAATGGTCCCCACAAGATACAATTTCAAACCTGTGTGTGTGTGCGTGTGTGTGTGTGTGTGTGTGTGTGTGTTCAGTATAGCTTTACCTCTGCTTCTACAATGAGATTTGCTGGTGTCCTCATCCGGGTCAGTAACTAAAGGTGAGTCACATTATATCACAGGCATCTAGTTGAAACATTATCCACTCCCTCAACAGTGTTTAAAGTGGAAAGTGCTTATCTGCATGTTTGGATTTGTACAAGACTGTGTGTGCACCAGGGCACAAGGTCCAACCCCCATAACTCTGTGATTGCTATGGACACTAAAGCTGCAAGAACCCTGACATTATTATGAAGACTGGAGCTATTTGAAACCTGGTGTTACTGTGAAAATAGCAAAGCTGACAGAACCCTGATACTGAAGTTGAGTGAAACCTGATGTTTTTAGAAATACCAAAGCTGACAGAATCCTGACATTACTGTGAACATTGTGAAACTGATATATTTTTATAATATGCTTTGGATCTACTCTATAGCCCTGAAGCTGTTACCTGCAACAGACAGGAAGATCCAGGAGCCATTGCGAGAGTCCTCTGCAAGTCTGTCCAGCTGCAGGATACGGCACTCATACCAGCCCTCATCCTGTAGGTGAAGATGGTCCACCCTCAGAGAATTCAAATGGGTCAGGGAAGCACGACCTGAACAACCACAAAAACATCAAAAGATACATTTAAGGAGTCATGTGGTGCAGAGAGATATTTAAGAGGTCATCTGGTGCAGAGAGACATTTAGGGGTAATCTGGTACTGAGATACATTTAGTGGGTCATTTGATGCAGAGAGACATATAGGGAGTTATCTGGCATAGAGAGACATTTTGGGGGTCATCTGGCATAGAGAGACATTTTGGGGGTCATCAGGCATAGAGAGATATTTTGGGGGTCATCAGGCATAGAGAGACATTTAGGGGGTCATCTGGCATAGAGAGACATTTTGGGGGTCATCAGGCATAGAGAGATATTTTGGGGGTCATCTGGTGCAGAGAGACATTTGGGGGTCATCTGGCATAGAGAGACATTTTGGGGGTCATCAGGCATAGAGAGATATTTTGGGGGTCATCTGGTGCAGAGAGACATTTGGGGGTCATCTGGCATAGAGAGACATTTTGGGGGTCATCAGGCATAGAGAGATATTTTGGGGGTCATCTGGTGCAGA
>JAODLD010000124.1:31191028-31208516 GCA_026781065.1 Mormyrops boulengeri
GTCCGCCACTTCTGATGCAACAGAATGCAAGACTGTGCAGCACTGCGCCTGGTGGTGCAAGCTGCTGGAGAGCAGTCTGGGTAACCCAGATCAGGGAATGTCGGCGCATCCGTGGCGCTCGGCCCTCCCGCAGCCTTTTCGGGAAGCTCCTTCGCCTCCACGTCTATCGAGAAATCAGCGCTTACCCAGCCAATCATGGGGCCAGCTTCTGCCCAACACGACACCACAGCAGGGAGAGCCCAGAGCTCAGCTCACACAGAGCTGATGGAGTGAACGAGGCTGAGTTTGAGTTTAGATGAGGATTAGATGAGACTGGGGTGGGGTTTACATTGGGTATAAATTAGATAAGACTGAGTGGGAGTTTAGCTCAGGTCTGAACTGCATAAGAAAGGACTGCATGTGCATGTGAAGTTGTAGACTTACCCTCATAGTCGGGGTGCACACGGGGCGCGTGGACCCCGAATTTGATGAGTATGGGAACATTGTATCCCTGCCGGAGCCATTCCACCACATGCAAGGAGGTGGGGCCTACAGGGGGCGAGCTCAGGCCAGAGGAAGCATCACTGGTCAAACTGGGGGCTCCAAAGTTGCATGCGAGGTCTGCTGCCCCACCCACCCTAGCATGAACCATGGCCTCTGTATCATGGGTGTATTCTGCGAATGGGGGGAGGGGGTTCAGTCACAAGAACATCGAATAAATAAGTCACAGCAGGCAAGAGTCAGACATGAAGCTGAAAATCAGGTCATTCAAAATGTGGTGAAAAATTGTTATATTATTGATATGTAATTTTTACTGGGAGCCAAACGAACCAAATGGAAGGGAAAGTGATTAGTTGTCATTGTCGACACACCATAGCACACAACAATATATGTCCTCTGCGTTTAACCCATATTTCACATTGTGACATACAGGGGGCAGCAAATTCAGTGCTCAGGGAGCAGTGCTTGGGGGCGGTACCTTGCTCAGGGTACCTCAGTGGTACTTTGCTGGTCAGGGATTCAGACCAGCAATCATTGTATTACAAGTGCACATCCCTAACCCTTATGCCATCACAATAATTAGTATGAATACATCTAACATCCCTTAAAAGAACATCTTGATTAAACCTTTAATAGGCTTGAAACAGAAGAACTGGAACAAGAAACGGCAAACATGGGAGATAACAGAATGGGGAAAAAGATGAGCGTAAATGCATTGCACGTGGGGATCATCACCCTGCTTTCAGGTCTCCAGCTTCTAAAGTGGATGTTCTGGTCCTCCAGCAAGAACTCAGCTGCTTGTTTCATACAACAACAGTATCAGCTGTGTGCTGGTAAATATATTTACCCGATGGCAGCCTGCCTACAGTAGCAATGCAGGAGTGGAGCAGCCGAGGCAGAACGAGGTCTCGACTCACCCAGGAGGTAGAGTGTGGCAGCCGCGGCCAGCCAGAGCATCCACGTCCTTCCTGCTCTCATGTCCACAGCCCTCAACCTCTCATCCGTCTGTCTCTGCTCACCAAGGGAGGGCCTAACAGCCGCCAATCGTGTTCCAGCTGCCAAATAGAGGCGGTTGGCCCTTCCTACAAATCTCACCTGTCAAAACAAGGACAAAGGTTCGTTTTTTACGAGCAGGCAAAGTGCTCAGGTGCTCACCCGAGCACATGCCAAAGGTTACATGCTACATACATAGTCTTAACCTTAACCCCAGCTCAAGCCCATGCCCACGCCCCAGATTGCCTCATATCTCCCATTCCTGCCCATCCATCTTACAGATCGTCTGATGACCTGTCAGTCACCATGACAAGGCACATCCACGGCCCTGCCCCCACCCACCCCTCACATGCTCCAGTGATCGGCCTTAATTCCAGCTTATGACAGAGTTAATCAGCCCACAGGATGGGGGTATTTCTGGCACAGAATTTTATACAGAAAAATCCATGGACAGAAACATCTAAATATATTCATGGCACTAAATATATTGGTGACACATTGTGGTCCCAGATACCAAAGCAACAAAAAACTAAGATAAAAAAATCAACCAAAAATCTGCACTGAAACACACACCACTGTACTAAATACTGCACTCGACTGTACCTGCATAACACATATCACTGTACCAAATACTGCACATACAGTGTTCTATTATCTATACTATTAACTTAATTAACTTTCATTTACTTGCCCCATACACAACTTAGTTGCCCCCCTGTTCTGTTTGCATGCTGTCAGACAGCAGTGTGTGTGTGTGTGTGTGTTTGTGTGTGTGTGTGGGGGGGGGGGGGGTCAGAAGGTGGGAGGGTCAGCTGGCCTGGGAACAATTCCGAACAAGGCCCCAGGGCACCAAACACAGGTGTAAGGAGAGACAGAGAGAGAGAGCAGGAAATGGCAGTGAACCGCACCAGCTCCCTGGGGACAAGGTACAATCGTCATGGCAACATGGTAGCAGTCTCTGGGACTTTTCCACAAGCCGTGAGCTCCACCCCCTCCCCCACATGTGGGCGCGGTGGCAGGTGCAGAGCCACTCAGGTTACCTGGGAACATGGCAGCCGGGAAAGCAGGCCAAGTAGCCAGAGTGTGTCACGCTAAGAGGAAGACATGTGTCTCTCTGTAAGAGGCTAAAAGTGTGCAGCGCTGTGGCCAGAATGTGTCACGCTGAGAGGAAGTCACCACGCTCTCTGTGAGAGGCTGAAGGTGTGCTGCGCTGTGGCCAGAGTGTGTCATGCTGAGAGGAAGTCACCACGCTTTCTGTGAGAGGCTGAAGGTGTGCCACGCTGTGGCCAGAGTGTGTCATGCTGAGAGGAAGTCACCACACTCTCTGTGAGAGGCTGAAGGTGTGCCGCGCTGTGGCCACAGTGTGTCACGCTGAGAGGAAGTCACCACGCTCTCTGTGAGAGGCTGAAGGTGTGCAGCGCTGTGGCCAGAGTGTGTCATGCTGAGTGGAAGTCACCACGCTCTCTGTGAGAGGCTGAAGGTGTGTAGTGCTGTGGTCTCTTCCACTGGTCATTGTTCTGTCTGCAAAACACAGGTTAACCGCTCTTCCTGCTTTGGAAGCAGCTTACACGCCTCTTTAACCCAGTTACATGGTAGTGATATTTTGTTGGTGTTAATACCTTTCTCAGAGATACCTCTGTGGGTTTTTATAGTGATAGGCTGCATCCAGAGCTAAAGGAGGACCAGCAAGGTGCTGATGCTTCATGAAAGCTTAAATGTCAGTTTGTGAGCTGCTGTGTGTGTGTGTGCCATCTAGTGTGTGATCGTGTATATCTGCCTGTGTTCATTCCTTCCCGTGTCCAGTCTGTTTACTCAGTTACGTGAGCCAGCATCGTTAAGGTGAGTTCTACTAGGTCCCTGCTAATCTGAGATGATCCTGCATCGCTCACTGAAGCGTGCGCCACTGGCCAAGCATCTCAGTGCGGGCTCCACGCTCTGCATACCAAGCTCCACATGCTTCCATTGGCCTCCTGTAACCTCTGCTCTCCAGCACCCCGTAGGAAAGCCAGAGGCATGGCCTGGACATGTGTCATGGGTGACAGAGATGCATTTGTCGTGGAACTTCCCTGATATGCTCGATTATATAATCGAAGAAACACAAAGAACATTTTGAAAATCAGTCACATTTCAGAAGAATAGCTTTACAGTAATTTGCTGCGTTTTTTAAAATGGGGAAATTATAGAAAATCCTGACCCAAGTGCATTGAGTTCCACAAGCTCTCGTTTTGTCTGGGTCACTACTGAGGTAAAGTCTGGGTGCCAAAGCAAGGAGTGAAAAGACTCATGGAGAAGTTGTTTCAGGGAGACCCAGACAAAACACCACACAAGCTATCCCTGCCTCCACCACAGAACATACACTCTCCATTTTCTCAGATGGAAAAAGGGTTTGTTCAGAACTTCCTTATAACAGAGAACATCCACTTAGTTGTAAATGATCTTAGGAAAACATGAGGGCAAGGGATCCCTCCCAGATGGATATTATGATAATAAACAAATTCTTGTTGGTTTTGCTCTCTTTATTTTAAAATGCCCTAAAGCTTACAAGTAGACCCTGACTTTTGGCATGACCTCATTAATAAACAGTTACCATGCGGCCACTGCTGCTTCACTGGGCATTCCTGCACCTCAGAGCCTTACGATGCTAAATTTGAGGGTCGACTCTCAGGGAGTTTGGGGCGGGGCAGGGTCCCTGAGGACTGAAGCAGACCATAAAGAGCTAAAACAAGGTGATACCCATCTACCGATTGGCAAAAAAAATAATATGCGGTCGGTCGGCAGAGATTCGACAACACAACTGGTACAATCTCACAACACAGGGCTGAGATCCCTGGCTGGTTCTGGAATTCAACACAAGTAAGTGAGGACCTGTAAACAGAAAAGGGTCCTGTGAGCTGGTTTATGCAAATCTACAAATTAAATGAGACCAAATATGGCTCACAGGCTGGCTTCTGGATGTCTGGTGTGTTTGCGGGTGTGTGTGTGAGGGGTATGAGTGAGAGCAATCCATTTGGCTTTAGCTGTTCATTCCATTCAAGATGGTGACCGTGTTTGGACCTGGAAACTAGTTCAGCAGCCAGGACTTGTGTTGTACTGGCAGGTGAGCAAGTCCATTACTGTGGCACTGGTACGATTAAAGGCGAGCTCGCTTTTCTATTTATCCAGACCCTCTTGCATTTAAAGTCTGTAGCGTTTCTACAACACGCACCGCTCCAGGCCGTCTGTTATTATAAAAAAAAATAATGACAAGTAACACGTTATCGCTCGCAGTGGACCAAGCTGGGGAGTGTAGCGTAAGAGGAACAGGCACTCGATCACCACAGGGACCTCCTAACATGTGGACTTTTGCGTCTGATCCACTTTACTGGGAGCTCAGCCGCTTTCTAACAATGCGCCACTATACGATGTTTCAGTGCACCTTTTATGCTTGTTTGGGAGGCGGATTCCCACAGAAACACCCTACAATGCCTGAAAGGGGAACAAAGGACACAGCACCATGAAAGCATTCAAGATTGATGAGCCAACAGGTCGTTTTACAGCTGGAGAAACTTTTGTTCTCTGTGAATAACAGGGAGGCAGAAAGAAAACAACAAAAGTAGCCAACTATTTGATATTGATGGCGACGGAAAGCGAGGGTCGCGGAGCACTTTTACACAGTCATGCATAGACTCGGTCATACAACTAACGCCTTTTAACTTAAAAAGGATAAGCAGCGTCTGTTTTCTCTTTCTTCCCATAAGTTACAACGGTACACTTTGGCCACACACACACTCCTCTTTTACCTGATTAATTAGGAGTATCTACACCGAAGTCAGAAATCAGAAATGCATTCATTCAAATGTCACAAATAGAAAGGCACCGATGCGTAACTAAGTGGCAGAGGGCTGCCGTCTTATTCCGGTGATGAGATCTTGAAAACGAGTTGTTATTCACAGCTCCGTTTAATTCTCCCTGTAACTAAATGTTTTCATTCACTTTCACCATCATGGACTACAACTTCACCTCGAATGAAATGGAAATCATTTAATTTCCTCATTTCCTTACAAACACTGATGTGATTTAACTTTATGCGTGTATACGCGCTCATGCGGCATGGTTATCTGAGGAATCTGCGAGAAATTAAAAGGTCTCATAAGTGCAATCACAAAGCTCTAAAGATATCATACTTATGTCACACTTATATCACACTTATGTTCACCCTCGGAGACGCGTTACTAACGACGCACCTCGGCGCCGCACCTAATGTCGCCGTTTTTTAAAATAATACCCGTATTGTGAATTCGCTGTCAGAGGCTATTTAAACTGTGCAGTATTATGTAGGAAATACATACTATAGTTCGGAAACTACTTTCACTTAGTACGAGCTATAAAATCATAAAGCAAATGAGTATTAATGGTGAATGTGTGAGAGGGCGAATGACTTACAAGACAAAGCGGTGCAGCCGGCTGGAGAGATGGGGAGCGTGTAAGTGACACCTCGCAGGCTGCTTAATCCCCGCAGCTCGGCATCCGAAGCAGACCCAGGAAACGCACCATTCTTCACAGCTTTGCTGCGCGCATCATCCGGCCGTGGAGCGCATTCAATTTCCCCGGTGCGTAGCAGCGAAATAAGCAAAGCATTCCCCGGCAAGCCACAGTCCGGGTTTACAGAGACCAGCCCGCTCTGTCCAGCTTTACAGAGATTCACCCGCTCCGCCCGGCGTTACACAGACTGACCCGCTGCGCCGTGTCCAGGTTTATTCAGACCGACCGACTCCGTCCGGGTTTACACAGACCCACCCGCTCCGACTCGCTCCGACGCGTCCGGGTTCGTCACGCGCTCCTATCACGGTCTTACCTGTTGACCGGCGGCACACGCGCTCACGGTCTCACACTCACACACTTTCTGTCATACAGATACATTCTCACACACCGACATACACACTCACACGCCACGGACCTCAAGCGCAACAGCCTTACATCGCTTTATGGATGCCTTTAATATAACTTTTTAACCCGAGCACCAATATTCTTTGGTCATTGACTGTATTTTGCATGCCCCATCCAATCAGAATGTATACGTCTTGTCTACGCGATGTTTATTACTGTTTTAATTTGAATGTTTTCGTATTGCTGGCCAATGCCGTTTTATAATTATTTATATCAGTTTTTTTTTTATTCGTCTGCAGTACATGATTTCCTAAGCAAAATACTCTGGAAATTATAATCAGAAGCAACAACGACGTGAGCCAGTATAATGTCATTCCCTCCAGTTTTGAAACTGGAGTAGGAATCTACTGTAAAATGTCAATAGAAACCCTCCCAGCATTTCCCCGACCAACTTTTTTTTTATGAATTTCTCCTCAGCCATCATTTTTGGAAACCTACGTATATTCGGAATCATATACACGAATTTTCGCGTGATAAATGCACAGCTCCACGTGCCATTCCACATAGGCTATGCCATTTATTCTTACAATTAAAAAAGTGGCAGCTGGCTGTCTGTGCTTTAAAGCAGGTATTGATATTCGTCTCTGCCCCTCGCGGTTAATATTGACCATAAAAGTGCCCCGTTTCACAGTCGGGCGTGGTAATCAGCGCAGGCTCCTCTCATTCTGCCTCGTTTTGTCAGCAGATCCTCCGGCGTCCTTGCAGCCAGTCGATAAGGGCGTCTTGGTTTTGCCACACTTGGGATCCCGGCATCAGTGAAGCGATTCATGACTTCCGTGTACACCACTGACGAAAAGACAGCCATGAACCCTTGTCTTCAGAAATACTTTTGTGTGTCATCTTACAGAGGGACTCCTAAAGATTCACGGCAAGAAAACAAGCAGTGTGTAGTATGTATATAGCCTAAAATATGTGTATATGTAAGCATGATGCGATTTCTCATCAGAGTGTCAGAGTTTACAGCCGCACGCCGGTGTTTCTCAGGTGTTACAACAGACCCAAACTGGGCGATGACAGACTCCAGTTTCGGTAAAAACCTAAGAGAAATAGCAGGCACTTTACTATTCGGTGCCATATTTAGCAGCTTCTAACAAATCATCATCATCATAGTTACGACCACAAGAAATTATCATTATTTTTAATAAATAATTTCTACATTTATCTGGAGCATTCAGATTATCACTTACTGTACGTCGCACGCCATTAGGTTTGCGTCATACAGGACAGAACACACATTTTTAACATAAAAATATTCAATTTAATTTAATTTTTGGGAGCATGTGACGTTTCCTGTATTAAACGTCGTACACAAATAGTAATTTGTTACCACTAGTGGAACAAAAATGTAAATAAACACATTTCAGCAGCAAGGCACATTTTAGGTGAATTTAAACATTTACTTAGTTTGATATATTATGTAATTACACCTGCATTAACAGGAAATTGCTACATGGATACTCTTGTTTTACTTCGGAGCTCTAACTGAAATACGACACCCAAAAAGATGATGGTCATGGAGTAACGGGGAATGTTTCATAGACAAGAGAACCAAAAAGAGAAAACATCTACATTACATCTATCACCAAAAGTGTTGAATGTGAAACCACCACTGTCAACTCAAACATTAATTTTGGTGGATGGATAAATACCGGCTCTGTGGTTTCACAGAAAGAAGTTGAGATTATGCACAGTAGAAGAATTTACACAGCAGTCCATCTGTATTGGCTCTTACGCCTGGAGTTCGGTATTCTCTATGCAACGTATCGTAAATCAGTGCTTCCCTCTCAAGACAGAATTTCAATGCAAATCTGTACATTTTCTATAATAAATAATTAGGCAGTTTATACAAGCTGGATAAATTGTCTTTAAAATAGACGCTAAACAGAAGAAAGACGCGTTTGCATTAAAATGCACATGATTGTATAAAGTCTATGCTACTGACGCGAGGTTGGGAGATAAACTCAAAATGCGAAGTGCTGTAGGGTGGCAGAGAAGATGCGGCGACAACTCGCTTCGCCATTGGCTACGAGCAGAGGCCACGTCGAGCGCCATTGGCTCAGTGGTCGAAGTCCGGGATGTCGTCGAAGGAGTAGCCGCGGTAGCCCTTGGAAGCGTAGCAGGCGATGCGCAGGTGGTAGAAGCCGGGGAGGAAGACGAGGACGCCGACGACGAGGACCGGCACGGTGCGCTCCGGACGCTGAAAACACAGGCGACAAGTGCCGCAGGGCAGCCTCATATCAGCGTCATGCTAGCTCACTTTCTGTTCGACCAAGTTTAACCGATGTTGGAGGTTTCAAATGCGACCTTACATGCAATGTCAGTGATTCAAAACCTTATTTCCAATGCCTGTTATTCTGGATTTAAAAGTGAAATACAAAGGTTGATAATCATAATTAAATTAGTCTGACACGAGAGCATAATTTTATATTCAGTTTCTGCGTGGGACTCCCAACAGAGATGTAGTGTCACTTCAAACGACGGACATCTGTTCGGATTTAAATAACTGTGTTTAGGGGTGGTTGGCTCATTGAGAAGATAGGCTCAAATGCTATATAAAACGGCGCCGTAGGTCTGAATTCAGATTGACAATAAGTGTTTCACATTTCCTACCCTTAAAGCACTCCATCCCTTCCACGCCACTGGAGAAAGTCGTTTAATCACTCTAACACACGCAGTGTCTTGTCATCTCATCATGCCTACGGATGGGGGGGGGATCTCACAGCAGTCTTGCCGGCGCTGTTTGCACCGATGGGAGAGCCAAAATATAGCCATGCCCAATACCAGCAATAAAATAGGTGAAGACTTAAGGATGTGTGAGGAAGACCGAGAACGAGATGAAAGACACCGCGAATTTCACAGCATGTGCGCTTCCCATTACGAGGTCTTACCAGCACACATTCAAACTATCAGCCACAGACCAGCAAAATATGCTCATTACTTATTAATATCGTAACACTCGTTTTCGTTTTGAATACGTTTATCTCGTTTTTCGTACAAGATTTGTTGCCATTTACTTCACGAAATATAAGACAAGGCCCCTCTCAGCGTATTCCCAATGCATAGACTTCCATTCGCCCGTAAGGTAGATTTATTTTTAACCAGTTACTGTATTATGACGCGCCAAAAATATCTCCTGAGCTCCATTGTTCCCATTAGCTGTAGTGATACTATTCAAGCTATTACTGTCTTTCAGATTGCTCACAGGTTGCTTTACGAGCCGACTGGCGAGTGGAGGGGAAGCACTCAGCGTAATGAGAGCAGATACTAGGGTGTCAGATATCGATTCTGTAAAGTTCAAGTTCATAAAAACAGGACTGGAAGTGCGCACTGTCTGGAGTTTGCGTCCACCCCCCTTTCATCCAACTTTTGAGACGTTGAGACTGTAAATTTCCTGTAAAACTGTTACAGGCAATGCTATGCTATATATGCACACACACACACACACACACACACACACACACACACACACACACACTCACTCTTCATTTTCCGAGGAATCGTCTGCTCAGGGCACCCACATTGTGTTTGTCATATATCCCAGACCTACAGCCAGAGGCCCATTCGACCAAAGTGGCGGCGGGTGGCTGAGCTCAATCGCAGCAGGATTACAAATACCGCGACATGCTACCCACATCGCTATTATTAATGACACGACCTCAGCGCACTGCGATCACCAGCGATCAGCCTAACAAGAGCGACCCCGCAAGGGGCAAAGGATGGTGTGAAGCATGAAGGATTCCCTGGGGAGGGCCTATGCCGCACACAGACATATGCGCATTAAAAGAAACTCAAACGCAGAATGAAATACACTGACGCAAACATACCAACACGCAGACTGTTCATCCCACTGCACGTCCAACAGAACAAATGTTTGGTTTGTTACTCTTTGATTCAACGGATTTTACAGTGTACATACGTATAATAATAAGGTAAATTAAAAGTTGCTTCCTCTGAGGTGGGGCACAATTATATCCTGTAAAGCTGGCAGATGATTGTTTTAGTGACCCGCGACACTGACTAAGATAAGCGGTTGGAGGATGAATGAATGATAATACAAAAGATTTTCACCTTCGTGTCATGCAGGATTACTGAAGAGAATCGATTCATACACTAGGGGGCACTGTGGCTTTGGTTACTCACTGTGACTTCAATGTATCCAGCCAAGAGAAGGGCTCCAATTACAATCAATAACGAGCCAATCAGGAACAAGAAGGCGGCCAGGGCAATCGCCTTATATGGGACTTTGGGCGGGGTCTTCTTGAACTGCAAACATAAACAGGCGCCTTTACTATAAAACGATGAACAAAGCGGGGTCTCCGCTAACAGCAGCCGGTTAGTGTCTGTCAGGCTTGGGACTGTTACGGTCCCTGTCCACTATTTTAATAAATCCTAGACAAAGCAGGCTCCACTGTCGGCACAAAACGACTGATTCTGTCCCGGATAAGCGGATGTGGAAGATGGATTTAACAATAATAATAGGCTAATCATCATTATCGTTCCCAGCAGTTAAATTAAAGCCTTCTATCAAAGGTAAAACAGCTTGGCTGTAGGGGGAAACCTGTTTTAATAAAAATCTGAATCTAACTCGGGACTATTTTATGCACCTCCGCCATTCGGGTGCGGGAGCGACTCTGGGCTGGAGTCCGCTGCCGGGCTCGGCACGCCTTAACGCCGGCGGAGCCTCACCTGTAGGTCGATGTAGCCGTCTTCGCCGTCTGGCAC
Source organism: Mormyrops boulengeri (assembly GCA_026781065.1). Classification (NCBI taxonomy): domain Eukaryota; kingdom Metazoa; phylum Chordata; class Actinopteri; order Osteoglossiformes; family Mormyridae; genus Mormyrops; species Mormyrops boulengeri. Next base: position 31,202,150 of record JAODLD010000124.1, read on the forward strand.
CCGGCAGTACTTAACATTGCTGGCAGGTAGTCCACCGGCCCCGGACATCGTCCCAGGCTGCGAAAATGGAAACGGCCGGGCTTGCAATGCGATCAGCCCCGAGCAGGCGTGGCTTTAGGGGGAGACGCGCCTGTCTTTCTTTGCAGCTCCTTCCTGCTTTCCGCTTCCCCTCCGACATAAAAGGGAAGCGACGCGGTCGCCATAGTGAGAAGGAAAAGTGTGAAGGACTCGTAAGGGAGCGTCATCAGCCCCCCCTCCCCCTATCAGCCTCCTATCCGCTAAGCAGTAACCCTGTTCGGTCCAGCCCAGTAACCAGATGCTTTTACCCAAAAGCGGGTGGAACTGCCCCAAAGAATAAACCATAACTGTTTTATTCAGGTCGTGCTGTGGAACTGACGTGAACCTATCCTTACACTGATTGAGTTAGAGGCACATGGCCAGAGCTAATCACACCGTTACATTTATTTACATGTCTGCAGCTCAGTGGAAAGAAATGACCTCTAATACATGCACTGGGTAATCTCCCCTGGAGGATTGTCAGGCGGGACTGCTGTTCGTCTGTTAGATACTAAACAGCTTGAGGTCCTTCGCAGAGCACATCAGAGGCACAATGGTGAAGGACACCTCCTGCAGGCTAGACAGGCAAAAGAACATCTATCATGGTGATGTCAGCACCTCAGGGCAGCTCATAACTGCAGGCCGCTTCCACTCCCACTGCAGGCCGGTCCTGCTCCCATTGCAGGCCGCTTCCACTCCCACTGCAGGCCGGTCCCACTCTCACTGCAAGTCATTCCCACTCCAGGCTCATCCCACTCCTACTGCAGGCCAGTCCCACTGCAGGGTGGTCCCACTCCCACTGGAGGCCAGTACCACTGTAGGCACTGCCACTGCAGGTAGGGTAAATGGTTATAAATAGCATTTGGGGTCACATCATGGCATGTTTTGGTGTTTGTGTTATTAGTTATAGCTAATAACCTAATAATAAGCATGACGTCTCCCTATTTAATATCTGTTTTGTCTAAGGGTTCTGTCTCCTAACTTCAAAATTGTGATGAAACTTTGTTGAGGTCAGAAGAAGGTGTGGCAATATAGGAAAACCTGCAAATGGTTGCCAGATGAGCTTCAGATTTTGTTACCCAGAACCCCTGCAGTAGAAATAGAGAAATCAGTCAGAAATCATTCAGTGAACATCATGGTGACAGTCACCCTTCTGGTGGCTGCGGCGTATGGTGACTGCACATAAACCCCCCGTGAAGGAAGGTGGGGCCCCAGGTGGACCCCAGTCAGTCTCAGTGACCCTGACTCAGCCACTAATGTGTAGCCATAAATGCCCCCTCAGGAGGTTTTATGCTCCAAACAGCAGTCAAGGTCTCGGTGAAGACACGCTGACAAAAGTTCACGTTGGACAGATTAAGCAGCTTCTTTAGCAGGGCTATCAGTAAAAATGTGGCATTTCTGCTGAATGTTTATTCAGTTCAATTCAAATAACTCTATTTTTCCCTGAGGGGCAATTAGAGGCACACAGGGCAGTTGAACAAGGACAGGACACAATGACATAGAGTGCAACAGTGTTTGAAAGATGCTGTGCAAAATTGCAGTCAATCAGGTAGATAATAACTGGTAAATATGTAAAGGGAGGGATTGTTAGTGGGCATGGGGGGGCTCAAGTGCAGAATGACTGATGGGTTCCAGTGCAGGCAGGCGGGGGGGAAGAAGCCTGTGACATGCACGTATTTAGCACATGTTTCCCTCAGTAGAGCACCCTGATGCTGTTCCTTGTCTTCCTCACAGTCACAGTCCTGAGGTGACGGCAGACAGCACAGCAAGTGTGTCACTTGTGAGCAATATGTTTAAAGGAGCACACCTAGAAACGTAACTTTGAAGCTGAATGACGACACCTGGCCACTCAGACCCCTTTCTGTGCTATTTTTATCTCTGGTGTGAGTCATAGCCAATAAGAAACGACGGGGCGCGTCTCTGGCTCATTTGCATGTTGTGCAAGTCGTGAAGCACTCAGCTGACATCCCAGGAGCCCAAGCTTTCACCATGTTTCTCCAGAAGGGTCTGCAAGGCACATAAACAGAAGCAAAACAATGTTACAAGCAAATCATAAATACAAATGCGTAACAATGGATCAGTGCCGACACTGCGTGAGACAGAGGCTACTAACTGCTCTCAGAGACAGTGTGTGTGTGTGTGTCTGTGTGTGTGTGAGGATGAAGGAGAGAGTGGGTGAAGAAGAATGAGTGGGAAAGAATGTGTGAAAGAGGAGTGTGTGAGTGAGAGAAGAAGTGTGGGTGAGAGAAGGAGTGAGTGTATTTGTGAGAGAAGAAGAGAGAATGTGAGAGAAGGAAGGAGTGTGTGCACTGGTGTCACTGGCAAACCTTCAGGTGTGTGTGTGTGTGGGGGGGGATAGCTAGTGTTGCACATTCTGATTTTCCTGAGTTAAACGCAGTCAACAAGGGAGGAGCTTGCGTTCTCTTTTCCTTAACCAATCACGATCTTCATTGTATGACATCACCACATTACAACCAGTGTTATCTGTTAAGCAGCAAGGTACACAGATTTGTGAAGTACCTGTTTTATTGTGCAGGCCAGGCATATGCTTATCTGCAAAGGCAGTATGGAGGTTTTGCCCACTGAGACACACATTACCCCATCTGGATGGCTGGAAGCTTTGAGTTTGACAATGAAAAAAATATCATGTCATACAATGAAGATTGTGATTGGTTAAAGAGGTGAAAGACAAGCCCCTCTCCTGTTGACCTGGTGAGGCGTTGAAGTCTGGAAAAATCAGGATGTCCAGCTAATGACTGTCACACACACCACGGCCGAGGGATGGTGGGACTTAGCTTGAAGCCACCAGCTCTGCAGTTTTATTTTAGGCCTGAATCACACTTTAAACCCCTGGGGTCCAGCTAACTGTCCTGCTAATTACCTCCACAAAGTGATCCTGGGCAGATGTGGGTCAGTCACTTATCCTAAGGCGCTTCACTCGCTGTCCCCAGCTGCTGTGTTTTTAGGTCTTGATGTCTCTCTTCCCCTTTTCACTTGCCTCTCGTCTCTCTCATCGCCTGTTTTGCTAGGAGCGGCTGGAATCACACTTTTGACTGGAATCGCATTCTTGTTTCTTGGTAATGAAAGCAACCTCTGCTTTCCTGGTCCTTGCCCTCCTCCTCCTCTGAATGACGGTCGGCCCTGACTGTTCCCCCCATTGCAGAGTCACAGTGTCATCATCTCAGATTGAGGGTATGGCATCCGCAAGCTGAACGGCAACACAGAGAACCTGTCAGATTCACAGGCACACATTTATTTAAGGAGCCTTAAAAGTGCATCAGGGTATTTATCAATGAACAGTTGCTGTAATGTAGTAGCAGTACCCAGAGGAAACCCCACAACAACACAGGGAGAACATACACACTACACACTCCTGGAACCCTGGCAGTGACTTGAACCCTGGTCTCAGAGTTTTGAAGCAACAGTGCTAACTACCGCACCATTGTGCGGTCGAATCATCCACTTTATTTATTGCAGTTTAACTTATTAATTGTTAGGCATGTTTTGGACTCAGTCACCCAGATTAAAGAAGGATAATATTCTGCAGATAGACACTAACAGGGAGCTGAATTTTATTTTGTGATTTCATTGCTGCTGAATCTGTTTATTTCACAGCAGCTGTATTTAAGGGCCTTGTTTCTGTTGGCCGATTTGCCTGTATGTGGTGCCGTGTGTCACTGAGCATGTCAGTGAATATATGTGTGAGGGTGCATTGAATGCAGCACCTGTCTGCTTTTTTTGAGTTTTTTAAACTGCAGAGAACATACTGCTCTAGAAAAAACTGAGACCATGGAACAATATTTTGTTTCACTTATTTCTCTATTTATGGGTGTGTGTGTGTGTGTGAATAATACATTTTTTTTTTCAAACTGCAGCCTGGCTCTTCCCTGCTTCTCATTAATGAAGGGCTTCATCCTTGCTTTATGGGACTTCAGTCCTGCTTCAAGGAGCCTAATATAAACTGACCTAGCAGTGCACTTCACACCACTTAAATTTTCCCATTCCTTTTGAAGGTCACTTGATGTTACCCTCTGATTCATGAGAAACTGTTGGATAAATTTATGGTCATGTCTGCCATTACAAAGTCACTTCTATCCTCTACCTGGCTGGCTTTTGACCATTTCCAGTGTCTCTAGTTTCACATTGTTCTTGTGTCCTGCCGTTTAAAAAAAATTGAGCCTGGAAATTTGCTGTGTAGCCTTCTGCCAGCAGAACCAGAATTAAACCAGGATTTGAAAATGCAGATTAAAAAATGGAGTGCTCTGTTAACTTTTTTCCAGAGCTATATTTATTCAGCACTAGGACAATAAAGTGAAGAAATGTCAGTGAGAAATTTCAGTAAGAGAACATTGCTCCTTCATGGAGGAGATAAAACATTTGAACGCGAGCCAGTCAGAGGCTCCTCAAGCTGAAGAGCTGCAGCATCTGCAGAGGTGGAGATACAGCCCCAGCTGACCTCCTCAGACACCCTTCTTATCCCATCATCTTAAACAGAACATTTTAGGTTGCATTGTGACTTTGTGCCCTGTGCTGCCTGGGATACGTTCCAGCCCCCCCCGCCATCCCTGACCAAGATAAGCAGTTAGAAGATTAACTGAGGAATGTTTTTGCCATGAACACAATATACTGGATGGAATTCAAATACATGCATTCTGGAACTCACCTGCTGTTCGTGCCAAGATCCCTACAACATGTGTCATGCCTTGGCTCTCCTCACCCTAACCGTAACCCTAAACCTGACACCTGCCTCTCCAGGTCAGTGGGAGTGGCCGTCAGAGGGGGAGGGGCTTTGTGAGTAACTGTTGTAAAATTTGCAGTTGGGGCTGTCACATTGCTTGGCTGACACCTACATTTCTTGCAGCAAATATTAGAAATTGATGAATCCCACCCCTCCTCCATTAGAAATACTGCCCTTAGCCACTGGACAGAACATCCATGAGTACTGTGCCAGCAGGGCCTACCAGACACTTCTAATGTGTGTCTGATTCAGGCTGGAAGTGTGGGGTTTTTGAGAGGTTAGGTGTAAGAGTGTGTCCATTTCCAGCGCGTTGCCCTGATGCTTCATCCTATCATCTTTGCTATTCACCTCTTCTCCTCCATTTTGTCCTTCTCAATGACCTGGCCAACAGCTCCTTCCATCCATCCATTTTCTGAAACCACTTATCCTGTTCAGGGTCACCGGGGGTCCAGAGTCTATCCCAGAGGCTACGAGCACAAGGCAGCTGGCCAACAGTTGAGAAAATGAATTATTAAACAAACAATGTAATCATGCAGAGGCCAGATTTTCTCTCCAATGAATTATTTATCCACCTGGAACTGATATATGGAAATAGTTTCTGTGCCGGCACCCCCCCCGCCCATTGCACATGCTGTCCCCCCATTGCACACATGCCCCCCACACACAGGGCCCCCTCCCCACGACGCTGATGCTTACGGCGTTGCTCACAGCTCCCTCTGCAGGTAAAAACCACTTAGGTGCTCATGCCATTTTTCCAAGCCATTACAGAGCAGCCATGTTTTTGATTTCAGTTTAAGATGAAGTGAGAGAAGTTCAAAGACGTCACATTTCAGAATGCAGCGGGAGAAGGTCCTGGCTGGCATAGGTCAGTGATGAATAATGAATGTGACCTGCTGAATAATATCAGCTCACTGAGGCCCAGTCTGTACTGGATGAGCAATTACTGACAATGGGTAGATGAATTTATCAAGTGTGCTGTGCTGCAGGTCTGAACCTATGCTGACTGACTTCTGTGGTAAAGCTGGATCACTGCTGTTAGTCGGTCCTACTGTTAGCTCCTAGATCTCTGCAAGATACCAACCGACCCGTCAGACTGATACCGACAGAACTGTCAGACAGACAGGACATCACCTGAGGGAAGAGGAGGACGAGATACGGACATCACCTAAGGAAGGAGGAGGACGAGACGTGGACATCACCTGAAGGAGGAGGAGGACGAGACGTGGACATCACCTGAGGGAGGAGGAGGACGAGACGTGGACATCACCTGAGGGAGGAGGGGGACGAGACGTGGACATCACCTGAGGTAGGAGGGGGACGAGACGAGGACATCGCCTGAGGGAGGAGGAAGACGAGACGTGGACATCGCCTGAGGTAGGAGGGGGACGAGACGTGGACATCGCCTGAAGGAGGAGGGGGACGAGACGTGGACATCGCCTTAAGGAAGGAGGGGGACGAGACGTGGACATCACCTGAAGGAGGAGGAGGAAGAGACGTGGACATCACCTGAGGGAGGAGGGGGACGAGACGTCGACATCACCTGAGGAAGGAGGAGCAGGAGACGTGGACATC
>JAODLD010000124.1:31212351-31226154 GCA_026781065.1 Mormyrops boulengeri
GCGAGTCGTCTCGGGCCGTTGGTAGTGGGGGCGTGGCTCATGCCCATGTGCCAGCCGTCTTGGTCCGTATGTAGCGGGGGTGTGGCCCATGCCCATGTGCCAGCCATCTTGGTCTGTATGTAGCGGGGGTGTGGCCCATGCCCATGTGCCAGCCGTCTAGGTCCGTATGTAGTGGGGGCGTGGCTCATTCCTATGTGCCAGCCATCTCGGGCCGTGCGTTGCGGGGGTGTGGCTCGTGCTCATGTGCCAGCTGTCTCGGGCAGTGCGTAGTGGGAACGTGGCTCGCTCCCATATGTCAGCCGGATGTCCAAAACACAGGTCTTGAAGAGCTGACAGGTGGCTGCTGATCAAGGTTCAGCAAGGTTCAGGGAGTAGTGTGTGGCCACCTGTCCATACTGCGGGGGGGGCGCTGTCGTGAGGTTTGCTAATTCGACTTGTGGGTCATTACAGATAGAGCAGGTCAGTTTGTAACTGCCTGAACTTAAGTGTGGAACTGGGGCCAGATATGTCCTTAAACACTGGTTTGTCTTGGTAGTTTCTGTCAAAGTAACACCCTGGTGAGACAAACTTCCAGGGGGCTGGAACATCACAGGAAGGACCTGGGTGGAGAAGGAAGGAATGATGGGTGTCAGTGGAAGATGAAGAGATAGAAAGGTTGGCTGATGAGTCACTGGGGAGACAAAAGGCTTCAAGAGATTCAGTCTAGTAGTAGGAAAGACCTGCGTGTGAATGTCGATCTGCTCCACAGGCTGGTAGTCTCTGGCACTTATTCTGACTCCTATTCTAACTCGTTCTATCAGGACAATACAGGAACAACCTTCATTTTAAAATTTTTTTTTTCTTTTAAGAAACATTTTTAGTTCCTTCCAATTATCTTCCAATTAATATAAAATCCCTCGTTCTCTCGGGGATGCTGAACAACCAAGGTAAGAAAATAAGATGCAGTAACCGCGCGACCCGGTGAAAATATGTATGTACATCGATATGTACAAATATATATATATACACACATAAGTAAACGGGTTTCCAGTGACTAATAATCTGAAAAGGCTGCTTCGGACAATCAGGGTTGCTGCGTATGGCAATGTTGCTGTTCGGTATCGAGATGCGGGAAATTTAAGTATTACTAATGCCCATTACTTTACATCTGAGTAAATTTTAACTTTAAAACTAGCTCTACCGTCTGCTAATAGATATACTCAGATTGTTTAGTTCGGATATTTTCTTATTAATATTTAACAGCTCAAAGCGGTACTCACAGACACGCCGGCGGCTGGAGGTAAACCCCGCAAACGCCGCTGTTATGGAGGGATCTCCCGCAGCTCTACTCCTCCATGCATGCTTACATTTTCATCAAAAACAACGATGACACTATGCCTGTTGACAAACTGAACTTAGCCTTCCTTTTCTTTAAATTTCCGCGGAAAAAAGACCACAGACGCATCAAATGAATTGCCATAAAACGTCACAAATTTGTCGATCGGACTCGGCTCAGCTTATGTTTATTAGCAAATTATAAAGGTTATCCGGCCATCAAAGCTTCATTGTCTGTAAGAAATCCGCGTAGGACACCCCCACTTACGATTTACGGGGACGAGGGTGCTTGGCAGCGTGGGCTGGTTAATGTGAGGACTAGTTCATTCAGCAATTCACCAACTACAACAACAGCATGGGCATTAGTTGCACTCAACGCGCGGTTAAAATAAAAAAAAAAAAACGTCATAATGAGAGTCAGATCGGCCGATCTAACGGGGTCCTGCATCCATTAACGAGCATTAATATTATTATGACATTATAAGTAATAATATGAACAAAGGGTTGAGAGACCCCTATGGTGCACAGCTACAGCGTGTCAGGATGTCCGTAATTATGTTTTTGGTTATAGGGGCATTGTCCTGTACAATTGAACGTTCCATACAGTTTAGCCAGGTGCAGAACAGAGATTTGTGTCAAAATCAAAAGAACAAAACTGCATTGAAATTAATAATGAATGATAAAACAACATCAATAATTTAATGTTATTGGCAGAAACCTTGTTGGACTTCATGCAGTTACCACCTGTGGCTACCAATTGTGGTCACAACTCAGCCTGAAATGGTTCTGTTGAGTCCTGCTAAGCTTTAGCTGAGATCATTTCCATGTCTCGTTTGGCATCTGCTATTGGCATAGGGTGAACTGGTGTATGGCTCACAGAGTTTGGCTGTTGTGCCTGTTATCAGAAGGATGCCAGTTCAGATCCTAGGGTTGTCAGTATAATTTCACCTTCTGGCCCTTAGCCGTCTTGGTCCGTAGGCCCTTAGCTCCAGAGGTTGTCTAATGCTGCTTTGTCAATTATACATCACTTTGGCCAAAAGTACCAGCTCCAAAAAGGTAAATAGCAGTTTGAATCTACAGATATCAGTGGTGTCTGTATCTCGCTATTACAGTGCCTTTGTACCTGCCTATTAAGGTATGTCTATGCTCCATACATTAATTCATTTCTGTGCCCAGATCTGCAAGGATGTTCACTGGGGGTCCACAGCTGAGATATTACTGGCGTTGGTGCAGATCATCTGTAGGTTTGCAGGGCAGCATGGTGGATGTAAACATTACAGACCTGCAGGGGGCAGTGTGGTCATCCTCCAGTCTACTCCGTCATCACCATCACCTGGAGCCCTTTATTTATACCCTAGATCACCAACCTGTCTGTGGCAAAATGTTTCAATTGAGAAAAAAACAGTGTAAGCTACGTGTTTTAAATACAATGTCCATGGTAAAAAATGCATTATGATCAAAATGTCCATTAGAATTCACCATGGGGTTGACCACTGGTGAAGAGTGACAAAGTTATTTTGTTTCATTTTTACTGTCTGTAAAGATTCAGTCAGATGGCTCCATTCCTATCTACATGGCATTTTACAGGGACTTGCTCCTGTACTGTCATCACCTGTTATGAAGAGCAACTGAAGTCAGCTTAGACTCCATTTCTGAGGCTGTAATGCTACAGTAACTCTATCAGGCATTAAGGAGGCTTTGTCAGTGAAACTTCATATAGACATGGCCACCAAAGTCTGGTTTGCATGCATGAATTCGCCTCACTGTGCTAGCATGGATCGGCATGACTGGGATGGACCACCATCGTCTGTAATCCCTGTTATATGCAATGTAGAGCCGCTGCTCCTCCACATCAACAGGAGCCAGCTGAGGTAGTTTGGCAATCTGTCTGGAATGCCTCCTGGACACATTCAGGGATGTCCAACCTAGAGGAGACCCCAGGGCAGACCGAGGACACACCTGTTTTCCGAACAATAAATATATAATAGTTATTAAACATTTCATATATGTTATATTGTTATATGACCATAGCAGTAACAGTACAATTAAAGCATCAATGGTATAAAAGGAGGAGTAACAGAGCACATAAAACCGTAAACATTGCCTAATTCCATCTAGAATCATGGCCTGAATTATCCATGTGCCACTTTGACTTGCTTCCCTGTTACACTTCAGAGTGACAATATCATCGTGGTCTTGAATGTTTTGTTGTTGGCTGCATCCCATCAGGCAGACACTGACCGTGGTTCAGAAGAAACCTAGCAGGACCTGCCCTCCTGTGGGCAGGAGTGGGAGGAGCATTCATGTCTCAGAATGGTAACCAGCCCCTTCAGGTGGGTTTCCATAGCTCAGCTGTGACATAGAAGGAGCTGTTGTGATAATTTTCTCAATGAAATTCAATACGGCCAAAAAATGTGCGATTCAGCAGCTAAATACGCTGGGCCTGTGGTTGGAAGGTTCATATCCTGTAGCTGGGCCTGTTGGACCCTTGAGCAATGAATGCTCATTTGAATGCTAATTGCTCCAGGGACCCTGCTTTCTGCTAAATGTTGCTTTGTATAAAAACGAATGTTAAATAAACATAATATTTTCATTTTATATTTCAGTCCATATTCGTTCATGATAATGCAGGAGCACAGCTGCTCCAGGAGATGTCATTTGTCTGATCTTTGTAGATGGAAAACCTACCAGACAGTTGTGGAAAGAGAAATGGAAAGGAAAGAGTTACACTCTCATGGATCACCTGAATTGACAACTGTGGCGAGGAGGACGCGAGTGACTAAACTCAGACCAGGCACTGAAGGACTTGATCTCAAATCCAACCCATGCTTTCCATGTGATCGGAGGGAGCTGCAGCATTTGCCATAACTCTCAGAGCTGAAATGGTTCCTCTTGGGGAAAATATAAGTTCTGGTTTCCAGGCCTGGAACTGTTCCAACTGCAGCCGGGCTGCAAACCCTGAACTCGATGTGGCCAAGGCAGCGGTGCTGGGCCTGGTTCTTGGCGTCTTTGTGGTGTTTGGAGTTCTGGGCAATGTGCTGGTCATCCTGTCTGTGGTGTGCCACCGCCACCTACACACCGTCACTCACTACTTCATCGCCAACCTGGCAGTGGCTGACCTGCTGCTTAGTACCATGGTGCTGCCCTTGTCGGCCACCTTTGAGATTTGTGGGCACTGGCCGTTCGGCCGGCCCCTTTGCAGTGCCTGGGCAGCACTGGATGTGCTCTGCTGCACTGCCTCCATCCTCAGCCTGTGCGCCATCTCGGTGGACCGCTGCCTGGGCATCAGCTACCCTCTGCGCTACCCAGCCATGATGACGCGGCAACGCGGACTACTGGTGCTGGCCGTGCTTTGGCTGCTGGCGGCGGCCATCTCTGTTGGGCCACTGCTGGGCTGGAGGGAGCCGATGCCCACGGACGAGTCAGTGTGCCTCGTGAACCAGGAACCCGCCTATGTCATCTTCTCAGCTGTGGGGTCCTTCTATCTGCCGTTGGCCATCATCCTGGTCATGTACTGCCGTGTTTACATTGTGGCCCGTGGTGAGATACGTGACCTCAGGGAGGGCCGCAAGACCAACCTGTCAAACCCGGGAGAGGTGACCTTGCGCATGCACCGTGGACCCTCATCCACGGTTGCTGTGGAAGTGGGGCAAGGGCAGGTTGAACACCTGCGAGGCCGGACGCCACTCACTCTGCGCCTGCTCAAATTCTCCCAGGAGAAGAAGGCTGCCAAGACCTTGGGCATTGTGGTGGGCTGCTTTGTGCTCTGCTGGCTGCCCTTCTTTCTGGTATTACCTATTGGTGAGTCACAGACCACACACCCTGCCCATCTGAGAGCCTGGCGATTGTCTGCCCTCCCCCGGTCACAGACCACACACCCTGCCCATCTGAGAGTCTGGCGATTGTCTGCCCTCCCCCGGTCACAGACCATGCACCCTGCCCATCTGGGAGTCTGGCGATTGCCTGCCCTCCCCCAGGTCACAGATCACGCACCCTGCCCATCTGGGAGTCTGCCGATTGTCTGCCCTCCTCCCAGTTACAGACCACATACCCTGCTCATTGGGGAGTTTGGTGATTGTCTGCCCTCCCCCCGGTCACAGACCACTCACCCTGGCCATCAGGGAGTCCGGCGATCATCCACCCTCCCCGTCACAGACCAACCATCCTACCCATTATGGAGTCAGGTGATCGTCCGTACTCCCCCCAGTTACAGACCACAAACCCTGCCCATCAGGGAGTACGGTGATTGTCCGTCCTCCCCCCAGTCACAAACCATGCACCCTGCTCATTGAGGAGTCAGGCGATCATCCGCCCTCCCCCCAGTCACAGACCACACACCCTGCCCATCAGGGAGTCACGTGATCGTCTGCCCTCCCCCCAGTCACAGACCACACACCCTACCCATCGGGGAGTCAGGTGATCATCCGCCCTCCCCCTACTCACAGACCACACACCCTGCCCATCAGGGAGCCAGGGTCATTCATGCATGCCTCAAGCCTCATTATCATTTTCCATTTAATTTAGTGCATATGGATATGTTATTGAGTGTGTATTTTTAACTGTTTGCAAAGGACAGGATGAGAAAAAAAAACACTTAAATATGTTCAGCTTAGAAAATTTTCCATAAAAAGCTAGTCAGCATTCTGGATGAGACTATTTTTGTCTCTTGGACGGATAACACACAGAAGCTCTAATTCAACAATGACACATTAAATTGTGCCAAGTACGGTGTGTGTCGTCGACCCTGTCTGCCAGATAGGAGTTCTCTCCCATGATGCATCACTTTGACCATCCTCACCAGGGGGCATTTCTTTTTCACAGCCTGCTGAGTCTACATGTGATGGTCACTTTGTCTAGTTTCTCTTTACATATGGGGTGCATTGACTATAGAGTTTACTTACCAGACAATAGTGTATGAATGCAGCTGCGTCATCGCCTGTAAGGTGACTGGTTTCAATAAAATGTAGCACTGGGCTGTACACTTGTGATGTGTTTATTCCTAATCAAAGCCCTTTATGTAATGCGACAATTCTGATCAACGAAGATAATGTAAGATTTCTGTTCACTCCTGATGTGTGTGTCTTTGCAGGCTCCATATTTCCATCGTACCGGCCCTCTGACACCGTCTTCAAAGTCACCTTCTGGCTGGGTTACTTCAACAGCTGCATAAATCCTGTCATCTACCCCTGTTCCAGCAAGGAGTTTCAAAAAGCCTTCCAAAATGTTCTGCACTTCCGCTGCCATGGCTCGCCGCCCCGTTTGACCCGGCAGCCCTGCCCAGGGCTGGGCCACAGTGCCTCAGCCAGGCTTTCACTTTGTGCCCAGACCTCACCTCTGTTCCAGGCTTCACCTATAAAATCCAGGCTCCGCAGCAAAAGTCTGCTCGGAGTATTCTGTGGCACTGCTGGGCCGACAGCCCCTGAGGAGGGCACCTTGCCCCCATTCCATTCCTGCCCCCCCAAGGCCAAGATTCACCATCTCTCTCTGGGAGAGGCTGGCGAGGCTGTTTGACTTTCTGACTCCGCTAATCCCAATTTGTGGATCTCTGTGTAGCATATGCAGACCTCTGCAAGAGACCACTGGAGCTAAAAACATGATCTTCCCAAACTTGAATAGGTTGCTCTACCCTGTCTCAGGCTCTAGCTGCAGAGAAGCCCACACTTAGTGCAGTTAGAATGTGTTTATGTGTTATTTATCATGCACCTGTTCATGTGGGTGTTGATGGATCCTCTTTTGGAATGCAATGTGAGGGCACTGAAGGATAGTGTTGCCTCTGGAAGTCATTGAAGGAGGTATTAGCATTGATGTTAGCAGTACTATTAGCTCTGATGTTAGCAGTACTATTAGCACTGATATTAGCAGTGCCATCAATTGTGATACAGACATCCCACCTTTCCTGGAAGTTCCGGGAGTCTCCTGCAAATTGACAGCAGCTCCCTGACACCAGCCAATGATGCGCAATGTGCCGGAAATCTGTCGCTCTGCTATTCAGTAGCAGTAAAATTAGACTGCCAGAGGTTTATCTGCCCCAACCCCACCAAAAAGGGGCGTCAAATTTTAACCCCTGCCCTCTGTCCCAGGTTGGCAGATTTTACTGATGGCAGACCAGCACCCCTTCCCACAGCCAGCACTAGGCTTGGATGGTGTATAATTTTATCCACTCGGACGGCATTTTAGAAAGCAACACATTTCCTAATAAAATTTGTCTATCTGGGGAGGGGTGCTGCTCAAACAAAAATACTGGGGAATACAGTCTTACTGTAATACCACCCAAGCTTAGCCAGCATCACCTGCCAGTTGTCTCTCATCTGCCTTCCATAAATCAATATGCCTTTGCTGGGATGTCTGGTGATATGGTGATATGTAATATTAACGGTGTTTACGAGCATATAATTATCCAATGATGTGTAAACGTGATGTATTGCAATATAAAAACCAGTGAAAACATGAACAGTCACGTCTGGTTTAACTGTGTTGTCCAGATTCGGCCTGCATGGTGCTGTTACAGTCTTCCTCACCTGAAAGTTCCTATTGGCTGTTAGCACTGATTATTGGATCATGCCTGAACACCTGCCCTTTTAGGCTGGACGAATGAAAGTGTTGCCCCTTTGATGTCTCAAGTGCCCTTTGGATAACCAACCAACCCTCCCTCCCACCAGCCGGGATGGCAAAAGAAGGGGGCCACACCCCCTCATACAAGCACCCGTCCTTCGAAACGTCTGTGCAGGTCACGGCAGCTGGGTCCTGTCACAGTGTTGACAGACCATAGGGGTTTTGGGGGGGGGGGGAGTTGCTGTTGGTATGATGTCCTGCTCACCTAATACCTCAGCATTCCAGTAGAGATTTGTTCAATGGGGTGCCATCAGTGGAAAAGGGCCTGTCTCCCTACTCCAGGATCTGACTGTCCTGTGGAGACCTAGTGGGTGTGTGGAAGGTTACTTTTGGTCCTGACTCAATTTGCAGGATCTTAAAATGTTGAGAGGTTGGCTTCTGTTTATAGGTATGGATAGGTGCCACGTCGGTGTGCCTCAGAATGGAGCACCGTGAAACAGTCCATCAATAGCCAGTTCAGCAGGATCATGGGCGAAGATGCCCAATCAGAAGGTCCTGAACTATGCATCAGTGAGCATGTGCAAGTCTGCTGAGAAGGTGATGTCACTGCTGTGAAACATTTCACCTTGGACTGGGTGGTCACCGCTGAGAGGACGGCCCTGAATGGCTCTAGTGATGCATCCCCGGGCACACACCAATGTTTGTGCAGCTCAGCCATGAAGGAGCCTGTGAATGCATGTTTAGGTCGTCCTTCTCCCAAAAACACAGGCTGTGCTGTGTCGCGTTCAAAATAAGCTGCCTGATTTCTGCTTAGTTTAATGTGGGGTGAGAGAGAACATTGCGTTTCTGGAAGGGTCCATCGCTGGTATGTTAACTGTGGCGGCACTGCTTATATCAGCTCGTCGTTTGGTTAATTCATTGCCACTTGAAAGCACAAAACGTTAGTTTTTGGTTCATGTAAAATAGCTCCGTGTCTATCTAGCCCGAGACAGGTGGTATATTTCTTCTGCTGCGATCGGTTTGCCATGAGTAAAACCTGACAGGCATAAAAACTGCAGATAACACAGCTCTCAGTTTTCCTGATGCACACACTTCCTGCCCCAATAAGGTACCGTACCACGAGTAGAAAAATGACAATAATTGATAATTTATTAATACATAACAGTAATGCCAGTCTATGCATCCATCAGTCCATCCACCCATCTTTCAACTGCTTATTCAATCCGGAGAGCACGGAGTCTATCTCATGAAGGCCACAACGTAGATGAGATGCCAAAATAATTAATAGTATAAACAAAACGACATGGATATAATTATATAGAACGGTGTCTTACTTTGACTTATTGTGTATTTCGCAGAAATTGCTAAGTTTTATCTGGTACTTTTCCTGGAAAAAGATTGATCCAGCGTTGTGAGGTAGGAGCGCTCTCTCGCGTGCTTTTTACAGCGATCCCCCTCTCGAATTATGCGTGTGTATGGTGCCACCTAGTGTCTCATAAATAGAACTGCATGCTGACTCACTGACGGTGGTCATTTCATTTAAGATGTCTCCATCCCCACCATTTGAACGCCACACGGAGTCTTTACGCCAGAATCCTTTGCGAATGGAGTTGCTGCGTGATTAAGTTAATGTTCTCTCTAAATCTACCCGATAAACTCGTATTTTCTTCCTCTGTACAAATTGTATACAAGCTCGGTATTCAGCCATTTTTATGCTGGGCTGGGCTCCAAGGTGGCACTTTATCCAGCATAAGGATACTTTGAAAAGGGGCAAATTAACATATTAAAAGGACACTCTGTGTAACCATGGAAACATTCCACAGTCTGGTCTTTCCTCAAGGACTGAACATCCTTGTTGGGGACTCACTCAGAGGCTGGTCCATCCTGGATTAGCTTCGTATGGCTGTAGATCCACACCTACCAGTTCAATCATTCCATGAGTTTATGATCATTAGGGATTTGTTAACGCAAATCCAAACCTGCCTTTCCTCACGTCTACGTTTTGTTTTTCATGCTTTTAACTCATCGACATGCTGTTTCACCACATAGGTGAGTACATTACAAACTCCACATGCAGTCTTTCGTTTAAATATGGCTCTTTTCTGTCTGTGTTTCGATGAGTTATAGTCTACAAAACACTGTGTAGGCCCTTACTAACCACTAGGGGCGCCCGGATACAACAGCCAGCGCACCAGATAACAGAACAGTGCCTGCCTGAATCAGGGCACTTGATTATGCAGAAATGCTCCCCCTAGTGGTCCAGCAGCACTGTAACTACCACACAGGGGTTAGCTGTCTTCAAGCCGGACTTCCTTGTGAAGTGTAATATGTGCGAATTTTTTGTGGACAAAATGATCACAATGATATAAAAGTGCTGGAATTCCCTTATTCCTAGGAAGCAGACGAACATCATGGGGGATTGAAAGGTTTTACTTAGGAGCTGCGGTAAAAGCTACTTTGAGAGAAAGAAACGCAGACCACTCCTCTTTTCCTTCCTGCTTTAATCATCATATCATTCGGAAGCAAACAGCAGTGGAAGTCGACACATCCTTATGAAACATAAACCACGGTGAGATTCACTTTTACCACGGGGGGGCATTAGCTGGGGGATGGGGTCGTAATAGCTTCAAAATAAAAAAACATCACTCAATCTGCACTTTACTAAGAACACACACCGGCATGGTATAGAAAAACAGCAGCGCCAACAAAGCAGGGGTGTGGCCAGGACGGAGATAAACAGGCCAGGGGCGGAGTCAGGCAGGACCGGATAGGGCTGGGGCACAGCCAAGGCAGGACTGGGGTGTGGCAGTTACACACAGGGCTAAGGCTGGGGTGGGGGCTGGTTGCATTCTGAGGAGGATAAGTCACAGGGGGTGTGGACAGCTGGCCTGGTGGCCCCCCTGGGTTTCGGCACCAATACTGGCCCTTGGGGGCAGCTGGAGCTGCTGGGCGTGGCTTTTGTTGTTGTGAGAAGCAGCAGGGGAGACTCCTCCCCTCGACACACGACAAGGCATCCGAGTGTCCCACTGGACCAATGAAAGTGACCGAGGAGGCCACATTTAGCACAAGGAAAGAGAAAAGTACTCAGGCTATAACTCAGAGTCTGTCCATTTGTCTCTGAGTTACTCAGATAGTCAGGCAGGGACGGACAGTCCAATGGAAAAAGGTGCCTCCTGACCGAGTTAGAGCAGAAACATCTCTCCTATTCAAAAACATTGTAGCTGTCAGACTAGGACATGGCTGAAGGAACCTTCTGCAAGGAGGAACAGTTCACAAACTGCCGGGGGCCTCAGTGCAGAGGCAGGCCACTCCCGGTCTGTTATTCTAATAGCACCAGGTCTGGGAGTGTTGCTAGGGTGACATCAGATCCAAAGCAGTTGTCAAGACAAACAGAAAGCTATGAGGGGCCAATCAGGGGTGACTCAGGAGCCTGTTGCCCTGGCAACCGTTTAACTAAAACAACCGGGGATCCAGAGTAGAAGATGGCAGAAAATCCAGCACGCATGATGTCGCTGCCGAAAGCTAGACGAAGGCTACACAGCAGATCGGGAATGGGGGGGAGGGGGGGTCAAGCAAGCAAACAGAGGCTTGGCTCATGACGAAGCCTGTGAGCCAGAGTGCGAGGTCCTCAACAGCACGAGTGATGTGGCAAACTCAGAAATGACCAGCGCATGGAAGAGGAGGGCCAGCGTAACAGCTGACTGGAACTGACAGGGTGACTCTTGGGACCAGGGTGGGGAGGGTCAATAATCAGCTTCATCGCTGTGACCCCCAGCCCCCTTCCCCAAAATGCCCACATGGGGAACTGAGTACCACAGTCTCCATGAGGGACTCTGTGACTCAGCAGTAATACTGGCCTGAATTAAAGTTTGTTGGACAGGAAAGTGAGATGACCTCAGTGTAATTCTGACCTGGTAACTGGCAAATGCAGGACAGCAGAAGATCTGCACAGTGGCCATTAGGGGCCTGCTGATCAGGGGGCGGAACAGCTTAAATAAAGATAGAAAAGTCACAGAGAAGTGCCCCGCAACGCGGCTGGGGCCGGGTCTGACAGCACAGCAAGAGACACAAAAAAAGAAAACAGGAAAAAGACCGTGACTGAAAAGGCCTCTAACTGCCACTGCCTCCTTCTCCTCTTCCTCAGAACAGAAGATCTGTGCGGCATGTTGGTGACACTCGGTGAAGTAAGATCCGGATCTCTAACATGATGGGTTTTCATTTGTTTTCATAAGAGTTATTCAATTAATCAGTTTCTTCAGCTGGGTCCATGTGGGGTGGGGGAGGTGTGGGGGTGGGTGTGAAGGGCAGGGGGTGGGTTTGTGTGTGTATTTTGGAGGTGTGCAGAAATTCACATGTGGGTGGGGTTTCTACAAAGGACCTTCAAATCGCTGATCCCCCATCCCCTGTGAACCAAGAGCTTTGTGAAGCTTAACCCAGACTGGTGATGTTGGCCCTTCCACCAGGGGGTGCTACAATGCGTTGGGTGTTGCGCCGTGGGATGTTGTCGTCAATCTGAGCACCTGAATTGTGCAATAGAAGAGGAAGAAGATGAAGAGCACTGCCAGAATTAATAGAATTATTAGCAAGAGATTTCAGACTTTTATGATCAGATTCATCTCATGCACAATAAGCTAGTGGAGTCGGCTTGTCTCAGTGTCAGTCTTTGTCTCAGTGTCACTCTCTGTGTCAATGTCAGTCTTTGTCCTGGTGTCAGTGTCTGTGTCAATCGCAATGTCACCCTCTGTCTCAGTGTCAGTCTTGGTTCCATTGCCAGTTTCTGTCTGTCTCGATGTCAGTCTCTGTCATTGGGACAGTCATTGTGTCAGCATCAGTCTCTGTCCCAGTGTCAGTTTCTATCTGTCTCAATGTCAGTCTCTGTCATTGGGTCAGTCTGTGTCAGTGTCAGTCTCTGTCCCAGTGTCAGTTTCTATCTGTCTCGATGTCAGTCTCTGTCATTGGGTCAGTCTGTGTCAGTGTCAGTCTCTGTCCCAGTGTTAATGTCAATCTCTGTGTCAGTGTCAGTCTCTGTCTCAGTGTTACTCTCAGTGTCAGTCTTTGCTTCCTTCCTCATTTCTGTCGTGGTCTCCATCTGCTACATGGTGTCTGTCCCTGGTCTAGCTTTCCATCTCAGTCTATGTCTCAAACTATGTTCAGATCTCTGTCTCTGTCTCCATGCCTGGTTTGGCTTGGTCTCCACCTCACTCGTGCCGGCACTCACCTGACAGGCTGAACCCTGACTGGTGCAAATTCCGCACCGGCTGAGCTGGCTGCTTGGCCGGTGAGGTTTTGGTGGAGGAGGCAGGGGTTACAGTCTTGGGGGTAACAGACACCTCACACACTGGGCCATCATAAAGTCCCCTAGGGACCCCCCTCAGCTCAGCCAGCTGGGGAGACAAACCGCCAAGACATTACTCACTGACACCAGCTGACACACCAACTGACACACTGACTAACACACACTGACACACTGTCTCACACATACCGATACACCGACTAACACACACAGCTCCTATATTCCAATTATTGTGGGGACTCTCCATTCATTTCTATGGGCATAACCCTAAACCTAACAATGGAAACATGTACCCCTACCCAGCCCTAACTTGAACCACAAGTAACCAAAGAAATACAAGACTTTTGGGTTTTTGAATGCATTCACAGATTTTTATAAAATTGAGTTTCCCTTGCGGGTATTGAAAAAAATCCCCCTCAAGGTAAAAATGACACACATGACTGGCACACACTGACTGACACACACTGACTCACTGATTGACACCAACTGACACATACTAACACACACTGATATACTGACTGACACACACTGACTGACACACTGACTGACACACACTGACTGACACACTGACTGGCACACACTGACTGACACACACTGACTCACTGATTGACACCAACTGACACATACTAACACACACTGATATA
>JAODLD010000124.1:31226254-31243260 GCA_026781065.1 Mormyrops boulengeri
ATATACTGACTGACACACACTGACTGACACACTGACTGACACACACTGACTGACACACTGACTGGCACACACTGACTCACTGATTGACACCAACTGACACATACTAACACACACTGATATACTGACTGACACACACTGACTGGCACACACTGACACACTGATTGACACACAATGACATGCACTGATTGACACACTGGCTGACACACACTGACCCGGCTGCGGGCCTTTATCCTCTTGTACACATAGTCAGAGAAGGGCTTGCGGCCGATGTAGCGTCCGGAACCTTCCGTTGTGTGCAGGTTGCCTTCCTCCAGCACGATCTTGCCCTGGCTGATGACCACCAGTGGGACACCACGCACTTCTGTGCCCTCGAAGATATTGTACTCCACAGCCTGGAGGGGGTGGGGTTACTCAGTCAGTCAGAGAGGTAGGGAAATGCCAACAGGCTCCACAAGGGGGGTGCCGTTCACACAAGCAGAACTTTTACTGTGGTGAGGAATGGGGGCCACTGGAAGGTTTCTGCTCATAGGTACCACTGCAGATCCCATTTTTGGATGTAAACATTTTTCCAGTTTCAGAGGGGTGGGGATGGGTTGGTCTGGGATCGTGTACGATCAGCGTCTCCTAGTTAAAGGAAGGTACAACAACACCACAAACAAATATGAACCCACTTACCAGGTTGTGGGTCTTTGCAGAGATTATCTTGGTGACATCTGGGTCCCAGATGATGAGGTCGGCGTCGGACCCCACGGCGATGCGGCCCTTGCGAGGGTACAGGTTGAAGATCTTGGCGGCGTTGGTGCTGGTTGCTGCCACAAACTGGTTCTCATCCATCTTCCCTGTCACCTTCGGAGAAAATGGTAGATGTCTGAATGATACCCTCGAGAGAAACTGTAGGTCAGTCGGAAGTGTGTGTGTGTATCAGTCAGCATGGTGTGTGTATCCATTGTGGGGACCAATTGTTATAAAAAACTGTGACTGCAATCAAACAACTAAAAATGCCAAAAGTCTTGTATTTTGTTTGGTTACTTATGGTTAAGGTTAGGGATGGTCAGGGGTTAAGGTCGTCATTGTTGGAATTAGGGTTTTTCCAATAGCAATGAATGGACGGTCCCCACAAAGATATGAATACAAGTGTGTGTGTATGTATATCAGTCAGCATGTGTGTGTGTGTATCAGTCATAGTATGTCTGCATCACTCAGCACGGTCTGTGTGTATCAGTCAGTGTGCGTGGCTCAGTCAACAAAATGTGTGAATATCAGTCAGTGTATGTGTCTCTGTATCAGTCAGCACAGTATGAGTGTATCAGTCAGTCTATGCGTGTGTGTAGCAGTCTACGTGATGTGAGTGTGCTCCTCACCACACACTTGTCCCACACGAGGGACATCCTCTCCTCGGTGCCATTAGTGCCCTCCGGGATGAGCGTGAAGTCATCTTTGCCCACGGCGCGCTGGGCAGTGTTAAAGGTACAGTGGGCACTGCCTGTCACCTGCAGGTCCCCACTGGGGTGGGAGTGGGGGGGGCAGAGACAGTGAGCAGAACAGGAGTGTGAAGGACACAGGCGCTGCACAGGGCAAATCGCACTGCCCCCCAGCGCTTATGAGGAGCCAGAGTAACAGCACAGTACTTTAGTCTGGCTGGGGGGGGTGGGTGATGTCGGGTAATACGCAACCCAAACAACCTAGGGCCCCGCCGCCAATTAATGCAAACAGGCCTGCAAGGACATGGCGATCCATGCAGCTGCCCCATTGGCCCACGTGCCTCAGGCTTGGTCACATGACCCAGGTGGATAGCTGGATCCATCTGCTAGGAGCCACATCTGCACCCTTTATTCAGAGGGCCGTGAAAGTGACACCACTGCTGCGAGATCTGGGCTGACTCGAGGTACCTGGGTTTTGAACCTGCAGCCTTCTGGCCTTGGCTCATTAACCAGTACACTGCCCAGCTGCATTCATGTACTTAAAAAGGTCATCTGCCTTGACGTATATGATCTGGAAGCCCCCCCAAAGCCCTGCATCAGAGTGCAATTAGCTGCCACGCCTCCAGCTGACTCAGAACACATCATGTGAGGTTGACTGGCCCGGCACCCTTACCAGGACAGCAGTGAGTTGAGGTAGTCGGGTGTGGTTGGGTCTGGACTCAGGGGAGGGGATGTGATATAGGCTGCAGCCTTGGCCCAGTTCTTGCTCCAGTAGTGTGAACCGTCGGTGCCCAGGCTGGCGGAAATGGGCTCACCAAAAACCACGGTACCTGCGGTGAATGGCACGCAGTGAGACAGGCAAACCTCTCATGTGAATGTGAGAAGCAGCCCGATTGGCCCATTTAGCCCTGAGTAAAGCTCCACCCACCCTGTAGGTTTCTGCCCATGGCCATGGGCAGCTGGCTGCTATTTTAAGGGGCAGAATTTATGTATCACCTGATGAAAAAATGATCATAATTTTTACCAGTGTCTAGAAGTTACTGCAACATTAATGTAGTTGAATAATTTAGGGTGGAGGTAAGGTGCCTGCAGTAATTAAACAGATTTTTATGTTAAAATGTTAATGAAAATGATGTGATCCCCAGAGCTCAGTCTGACATGCTATGAGTAAAGTCTGGGTTTGGGCCCCAAGGGGCATCTCCTCACCCTTCTTCCTGGCCAGGGCGATGACATCAGCGGCACTCTTGCTCATCACCTTGGTTATGTACAAGGGGCAGTTCGTCTGATTGGCTATGGTGACGGAGCGGTTGACCGCCTCAGCCTCCACCTGAAAGAGTGGCCAAAAGTAGCATCAGGTAGAGCCTGTGTAGAGCCAGGAGGGCAGAGGCCGGATTGAAGCATGGAGTGCCCACCTCTTCCGGGCGGCTCAGTACATGGCCCTCAGGTCCTGTGATGCCCAGCTCCAGGATGCGGCGCTGCTCCTGTTAGGGGGCGTCACAAAAGGGTCAGAGGGGGGAGTCTAGATGAAAGTCGGCCCTTGGGGCCCCCACTTACCTCAGCCACAATGTCGCCGTTCTCTGCGTGGACCTGCGCGATGGCCCCCAGGTCACGGATGACACTGAACACCTCATAGATCTGTCAGGGAGAAAAAGGGGGTCAGAGTTACGGAGGGAGGGGGTCAAAGTCACGGAGGGAGGGGGACAGTCACCGATGGAGGGGGTTAGAGTCAACGAGGGGACATCACCGGCATGCAGACATGCTTCTCAAAGGTCTGCAGGGTCCAAACTTATCAGTCAAAAATACAAGTCAGAGGCACAAAGTTCCCTGTGAAAAGGGGTTGGCACTGCCTGCAGAGTGGGCACTGTGCTGTGCACTCAAGAGAACCTCATCACCTGGCCCTACAGGAAGCAGGAAGTCACCCCACCTGGGAGTCAGAGAGCTGGAAAATGTCCTTATAGGCCAGGTACACGAGGAAAGAGCTCACACCTAGACACACAGAGAGAAGTGTGAGAGGGCAGTAAGAGGAGAAGAAGAGTTAGTGAGCTAGTGATGGATGGTGTCAGTTGGCAATGGTGCGAGTTAGCAATAGTGTGAGTTATGGCCAGTGTGAGACAGAAATGGTGCAAGTTAGTGATGGTGTGAGTCATGATCACTGAGAATTAGCGATGGTGTGAGTTATGGTCATTGTGAATTAGCGATGGTGTGAGTTATGGTCAGTGTAAGTTAAGATGGTGCGAGTTAGAGATGACGTCAGTAATGCTCAGTCTAATTTAGAGATGAAGTGAGTTATCGATGGTGTGAATTATGGTCAGTGTGATTTAGCATTGATGTGAGTTATTAATGGTGTGAGTTATGGTCAGTGTAAGTTAAGATGAAACTGATGAAAGATAACATGACAATTTTCTTAACAATGTAATGTCAAATCACAAGAAGGTTTCAAAACAGTTTGTTTGGTGCAAAACAAACAATAATTCACACAATTGCTGTGCGAAAATTAAGAGGGTTACAACAAAAAAAGGTCTGTCCAAGAACCAGACTGCTGCATTTTAATGAAATAAAATCCTGGACTGTATCAGGTTGACTGACCGGCTGTGAATCGATTGGATTATAAATCAGCTCTTTATTTTATATGCAAAAATGATCATATGTATAGTATACTGTATAAGAAAATGATATCATCTTTAAATCATATTGTTTAGTGTTTTTAACCTTTTTATCACCATTTTCTTAGTTCATTATTGTTACACAAATGGATATGAACGTATACTGTGAGAGCTGTGAACAGCAGCGTGAGCAGGAGAAGAATGAATGGGCATCTCAGGGGGATGCTGACGCTGCCGGCAGTCGGGCGGAAACTATCATACACTCACACGGGGCAACACTCGCGCTGCCAGACGCGGCACAGCTGTGGCCACATATTTGCGATCTCAGAACGTAAAGACGATCAGTTGTAAGTTGCACAGCTTGTAAGTCGACGATGACCAGTAGTATTTTTTAACGATGTAGCGTTTTGCCATGCTACATCTCTATTTGTAAAAAAAATGGTTGGTTACTGGAAAAGCTACAACGTTTTAAAAATAGCTGTAGTTAAGTTAGTAGCGTCACTAATTGTAGTAAGCTACCCCTCAACACTGTGTGTTAAACAGTGTAACTGATAGCGATCCTGGGTGGTTTATGTACCATGGTCCTTCACCAGAGTCTCCATCTCCTCTTGCAGCCCTTTGTGCCAGCTGGTCACGTCGACATGCAGGGAATAGTCACAGCAGGCCTTGCTGTCTGCCCAGTCCCTCCACTGCTCAAAGGCCGAAATCAGGCTGCCTCCGGGCTCTGGGACCACGTGGTCAACTGCAAGCACACAAACACACGCATGTTTGTATTCAAATCTTTGTGGGAACCGTCCATTCACTTCTACGGGAAAAACCCTAATCCCAACAATCACACTCTTAACCCCTACCCAGCCCTGACCTTAACCATAGGTAACCAAACAAAATACAAGACTTTTTAGCGTTTTGATTGTAGTCACAGATTTTTATGAAGTTGAGTTTTCTCTTGTGGGGACCGGAAAAACACAACATCAAATTTACAGGTTATTATCACATTGTGGGGACAATTGGTACATAACCTACACACACACACACACACACACACTAGCGCACACACGATGACAGTGCCACAAGCAGCTACTAAGGGAGATATCACACTCCTGCTCTCCTCCCCTTATGTCTCTTCTCCTGGACCTCCTTCTTCATTTAAGCTTCAGATTCTCCAAGGTTCCTGTTTAAATATGGGCAGTGGGGAAGGGGGCACATACTGATCATGGTGGTACCGCCGGCCAGGGCGGCGCGTGTCCCCTGGTAGAAGTCATCGACGGCCGTCATGCCCCGGTCAGGCATCTGGAAGCGGGTGTGGACGTCGATACCGCCGGGTATGACCATCCGCCCGTGGGCGTCGATGGTCTTCACACCCCCAGGAACGATGAGGTTCTCTCCGATCTGCCTGGAAATGGGCAGGAGGGATGTGCAGAGAGTTGCCACCAACACTCAGGTTAAATACTCTGATCATCCTGCTCCTTTAAGCCTCCTGTCCTGCTCCCTGTCACTGGGTGACGTGTCCTCAGCAGAGTAGACACCTATGCTTGACTTCGTAAGGTTGTCAGTTCTAATCCCATAGATATATTTAAAAACATACATGTCTTTAAGCAAACCGCTAACACTGAGTTGATCATTAGTGAACCATTACGTCTATGATTTAATGTATGAAAATATCTTGGCAGCTCACTTGATGAGGCCGTCCTCCATGTAGATGTCAGCGTAGAAGGACTGGTCATCATTCACGATCTTTCCTCCCTTGATTAGCAGACGGTCACTCTGGGGGGGGAGGGAGGGCTCAGATGAGGGCAACAGGCCAACAATTGCTGTGACCCAGGGGGCCGATGTCCGGTGTCTGCTACACACTATATGCTACGTGCTACATGTTAAGCCCCCACAGTGATTTGAGCACAGGCTGATCAGCAGTGTGCAGCCCGTAATTTTACCCCCCAGTTAGCCAGGACAGTGAATGGAGGCTCACCCCCCAGTGGGAGGCCAGTAAACCAATAGCAGGGTGTCACGGTAACCCAGCTCTGGGATTCCTTGGCATAGACTGTCCCAGCAGAAGGGTGGGGCTGCGACAGCCGTCTGCCCACATAGCCCCCCCCCCCCCAGCTGAACAACCTTAAGAGACTCTCTGTCAAACACTGCAGCTTTGTTCAGCTGTACAGTATTGACACACACAGTGTTCTTCCAGACATGAACACAGTCATTATGTCCATTGCTGAAGAGCAGGGGTGGACAGGCTCACACGGGTCGGGGACTTAACACAACATTCACTTGACACTGGGATCAAGTGAAGGCCACAAGTAAAACATAACCAGAAAAATTACATTGACAGGATCTGAAATCATTGGTGTGTGCAGTGTGCAGTGTGCAGTGGTGGTAATTAGGTTCATGAAAGCTGACCAAGAAAAATGAACAGAACCGTATGAGCAAAGCAGGCAGGAACCCTCACAGAGGAGATCATGGACCTGGCAGGATCCCTCCTTACAAAGGAGGTCATAGACCTGGCAGGATCTCTCACTACAGAGGAGATCATGGACCTGGCAGGATCCCTCCTTACAAAGGAGGTCTTAGACTTGACAGGATCCCTCACTACAGAGGAGATCATGGACATGATAGTATTCTACACCACAAAGGAGATCATGGGTATGACAGGATCCCCCATTACAAAGGAGATCATGGACATGACAGGATCCTGCATTAAAAAGGAGATCATGGGTGTGACACGATTCTTTACCACAGAGGAGATCATGGACATGACAGGATCCCTCATTTCCAAGGAAGCCAAGGACATGACAGGATCCCACCTTACAAAGGAGGTCATAGACGTGACAGGATCCCTCCTTACAAAGGAGGTCATGACATCGAGGTTGTTCTGGTAGAAATCCTGCTGCCTCCATATTTTGCTGCAAACACAGTAACCGACCTACTCAAGCTTCAGAGCGAGGACACATTCTCCATGGTGACCATCACCATAGAGACACATTGATCCAGGCTAACATCTAGTGTTCCAATTGATCTGTGAATTACAGCCACTTGTAAATATAACTCACCTTTCTTGACATTATATATGATTTTCTATATATAGCAAGCATTTGATTAAAAGTGCTACTGCGTATTATGCAATGTGCCTTCTTGGACGTGCACCTGCAACATGACAATGGCAAAGTCATTTTTTCTTATTCTTAACCACATATCATTCATGTAGGGAAGCTGGCCAGAAAAGACCCAGTCTGTGGACACCTTCTCATCCTGGTGCATGATCAGATAAAATGCAGATGTAGTCTCCTGCTTCCCAAGGATATAAACCCACAGGGGGCTCGGAGCAGGCAAAACAGTCCAGCAAGGAGACATATTTAATTTTAATTAAGCTGCATGTCACAGGATGGCTATGATAGACATTGTTATTCTCATTAGGAATGGGGGGGGGTCACACTGCTCCTTGAGCAGTAGGTTAAAATGCCCATTGACTTCTAGCTGGCTTCAGATTATACCTCCATCTTGTTTTCTTTCACAGAAGACTACACATCCTTTAGCAACCTTGGGGTGCAAGTTTCAGGCTTGGCACACTGCCAGGCCTACAGAGGGCTGAGAAGGCCCTGGGGGTGGGGGGCACATCACAGTAACAGTCTAAATGCAAGTTTCTGTTCAGCTCCAGGCTCCTTTCTTAATGAGGGGTGGAGCTGTGAGGCATCTGGGTGTGGCGATGTCTGCCAATCACAGCCAAACACTGAATATTCATGAGTGACATGACCACGCCACCACAGGCCGGCTAATATGCTAGCTTAAAACACCTACATTTAAGGGACAAAATAGGAGGTTGGGGATGGAGGACCATCAGTGGGGGGCCCACTGCAAAAATCCCTCCCGCCCCCGGCCTGTATATTTTACAGAGTGCCCTTTTTGATAGCAGACGATCATGTGAAATTTGCAACAATTTACAGAGAAAATTGCCCTCCTGGAGTTGGCAAAATTTACAGAGGGGGTAAAATTTTTTCCCTTGTTGGTCCCCCTGCTGTCAGCCTCCTCCTTCACCCATGGGCAAAATGGCAAATTCAGAAAGAAAGTATTGTTTAACTAACTGGTCACTACATAGAACCCCATCCATTTTCTGAAACCGCTTATCCTATTAAGTGTGGCAGGGGTCTGGAGCAGAGGCGACGGGTACAAGGCAGGGAACAACACAGGTTGGGATGCCAACCCATGCATTACAGAGCACACTCACACACCATTCACTCACACCTGCACACCTACGGGCAATCTGATCATTCCAATTAGCCTCAGCATGTTTTTGGACTGTGAGGGGGGAACCAGAGTACCCAGAGGAAACCCCACGACGACATGGGGAGAACATGCAAACTCCACACACATGGAACCCTAGCAGAGACTTGAACCCAGGTCCCAGCGGTGTGAGGCAACAGTGATAACCACAGTGTTTTTGTACAAATTTTTATACGAATGACAAACTGACACCTTAAACTAACCAATTAATAAAGCAACCTGTTACAGCCCATTTGTGCTGCTCTGCATTGATGTGGGACTCATCTCTCCTGCCCCTTGCCTTCCCAGCCCCATGTCAACCTCTGTGGAATCAGGACACTAATCACCCTCTTCCCCTGCAAGATGGGGGGGGGGGGCACACAATTCCACAGCTCCAGCACAAATGCATTAACCACAACACACGAGGCAGCTTCTGAGGGATGACTGCAAACCACAAACATGCCAAAAAGGGTAAGTCCTACTTCCTGCTGGGTACAGGACCAAATCGCTAATGGTGTATCAGAAATTAGTGAGAGGGAACAAGCCCTGCACCGACGTCGCAGTCGTGAACTGACTGGCTTCCACCTGAGGGTGCATGTTATTGTTAATGTGAGGGCGCTCTCCTCCTTTAGGTATTCCTGTGAACCGTGGTCCAGCCCCTGTTCCTTCCAGATGGACCATCATGGTGAAAACCACCTGAAGAACGGCTCACAAGCTTCATATCCAGGAAGCAGAAAAACAGGAAAGACTCTTCCTGTCAGCCAAAGACATGTAGATCAGGACTTCATAACAACTCAAAGACACTCCATAACTGAGGGGTTAATCCGAAGAAGACCTGACAGACTATGATCCCTCAGGACCATTTGTGATACTGTCTAACACAAAACACACCTATCAGAGCTATGGAGGAGAAGAGAGTGAGCCGACAAGTACGCCACTGAAAGAGGCACTGTTGGGCAGCGTGGCAGCGTGCTGATGGTTCTGCAGGAGAGGAACATCCAACATTAATTAGCTGACCAAGCCACATCCAGAAATTCCGGAGCTTTGAACTGGGGTCGTTATGGTACCCGGTCCTGATTCTTGACAGATACCTCCCTGTTGTTGCAATCACAGCTGAGTGGGTGGAGTTGTGTGGGTATGAACAGGGTCTGTGTGCAGCCAAGCAGCTGAAGCAGCACTGTGCAGTCAAACCTGGCACTGCAGCTTTCAGGGAGGGCGTGGCCTGGCTCCCAGGCAGGGCGCGGTTTGGACAATCATCCATTGCCACTCCACCCCTGACCCTTCATCCTCTGGGGGCACATGACAGACCGATGCTAAGGCAAGTGTGGCAAGGCTGTGCAGAACATGTGGCGTCCCCCAGCAGTGGTGAATAGCGACATGCCCACGAGCTTCTTGGACTGACCAGGAGGCACCACGCCCATGTCATCAGGCATCGGAGCCCATTTCAGATGTTCCGCCTTTGTCCCATCGACAGCAGATTCTATGGCGACATTCCTGTCCTGCAGTCCCTTTTTCACATGCCCGCAGTACAAGCGGGTGACTGTCACACAGACACTTGTTCGGTACCAAAACGCCCTGAAATAGGAGCCGCTAATCGGACGATCTTTCAGCAGCAGCGGATCGTCTGCAAGCAGCCGGCAGACGCGATTCGGACTGCGGCCAGACAAACGTTATGCAATCCCTGCATAGACGATTAAAGAAAACCCGCCCGGGTCAAATTGCTCGGACGATTTTTATCGACATGGGCGTCAAAACAGCTTCTCTCACAATTCTCGTATATAATTCGAACTCAGCAAACAGCCAATTCACAGCTAAGGGCGGTTTGCACAATGTCCTGCACCTTATCCCGTCCCGGGTGGAGCGCGAATCTGGTCCCGGTTCACCGCCGATGGGTGGGGACCGGGTCGGGACGCTTCTTTGTGACAGGGCGGCGAGATTTCCGATGGTACAGCAAAAATTAATGAAAGGTCAGATTCCCCTTATTGTTCCATAGCTACCCTTTGGCCATAAAAAGGCGGAAGGAGGTGCGAGCCACGATACCCGTTTCCATTTGTTTCTTTCCATTATTTCGTCCCCGTTCTCCACCATCTCGCCCCGCAGGAAAAGGGAGCGGACTGCCCGCATTAACTCGCTATAATACAGCCTTGTGGCCTAGCCCCCCCGGACAGAAACATGGCACACCGCATTACCCGCGGCAGGGGTCGCAAATCATGCATGGGCGGATGCCCAGCCGGTCTCCCCTAACAAAAGGAGAGCGATGCGCCGCCGCCGCACAGGAGCGCCTATCAGGGGGCGCTGCCTTCAGGACGAGTCCGTCTGCTCATGCACTTGATGGTCAAAAAAAGGAGAGCAACCTGCCATAAGACCGCCGAAACACGTCCACACCAGTGAGAAGACCGCACAGCACAGGTCCTGATCTTCCAGAAAACACCCCCACCGGCACAAGTCCTGATGTTTCAGGAAACACCCCCACCGGCACAGGTCCTGATCACTCAGAAAACACCCCCCCCGGCACAGGTCCACACCGCACTGGGCAGGTCTACATCACAGATCGCCCTGTATTACGCTGTATTCTATTATTGCCAAGAACCACTGTATTTTCTATTTTGATCTAACATTTAATTCTCAAATGCTGTCCTGTCCGCAGCTCCAAAAGGCTACACCGGGTTACTGAGGTGAAGAACACCAGTTAGGAGAAACCGGTTTGCATACAAATCATTAGACGGCGATGGGCAGCGGTCTCCGATCGTACCTCTCTAATTTGTCGACATTGTTTAATTAATTAAGCTATGAATGAATTCCGATTTAGACGACGCTATTTAAAAGAGTTAAATACACACTTACTGTTATGCGAGGGATGTTCTTCTTGCCCTGATAGCCGGACATTTTCACCGTTATATGTCGAGATCCTGGGCGGGTGTCTTTCTTTCGGCACAGATGCTCGGATTACTGCAGCTTTAGAGGAACTGCGGATTTTATTTATTGCAAATCTTTCAAACTCACGGAAATTCTAATAGGGAATAGGGAAAATCCGGGAGACAGCTACTCTCACTGGTACCGAATTAAGGAAGCGTACGGAACCGTCCCCTTTCTGAATCAGTGGGAAGCCTTTCGGACCACAGGCTTTGGATGTGCGCATGCGCGCTGCCCCGCCCTGTTCCAGCAGAAAGCCCACCCCTGATCGCAAAGAAAGGCAGGCAGACGGGTGGCTCCTTACTGCAACAACTGCCGCCCCTGTACAGAATGCAAATCTCTTCAGATTTGCACGGTCTGCTCTTAATTCACTCTCTCCTTTCATTATGCAATTTAGTGCACTCACGCATCCGGGACAGTTACCACGCATCTGGTCTTCATCATAACCTCTATTATTTGTCAAACAGAGCATCACGTCAGTGTGTGATGCTGGGGAATAAAACATTTTCAAGGGAGCCATAAAGCACGCACTTTTAAGACGGGTCCGTTTCACTATATCAGCAAAAATGCATCTTATTGTCTAGACGTGATTTCATACCTGAATGAAATTTTAAACACGTGAAACCCAGCTAGCCTAAATGAAGAACCATGGATTAGGAGACCCAAGTAAGAATGGGCTTTTGCAGAATACTGACACAGCGGGTCTTCCAAGTAGCGGGTTAGTAGGAGGTTATAGCAGAGAGGAGACAGCTCAGAAAAAAAAACAGGCTGGAGAGGAACCAGCAGGAGACTCAGGCCAGCAACAAGGAGGTGCAGGGAGGCACAGGGAACCCCTGAGGAGCAGGTGTTATCATTTGCAGCTAGCATGTGGCATGGAAGGAGAGCCAAAAACAAGAATATAAGGCTAAGTGTTACCCATAACGGAGAAAGGAGGACGGGTATGTCCCAGCTGCCCGCGATGTGGCTCTGTTATAAGAGTGTCTCTCTTTGCTTAGCAACACATCAATGTCTGTATTGTTTTTCCACTATTTTTTCTTTCTTTAATAACTATTCACAGATGTAGCAGTGAGTCACCTCATGGCATTTCCTCTTTTGTCCCTGTATGTAGCAATTAGTAACCAAGGTGCCCCCCCCCCAAAAAAAGGCCTTGGTGCCTCCACTGCAGGGAGCTCTGGGCTGTTAGTGATCAATTTGTGAAGCGCGTAGGGAAATCACACTGGCAGCAATGTGGCAACATGGAGATGGATGCATGCCAGGGCTTTAAATATGGGTGTGGCTTCATACTGGGTGGAGCTTAAGGTGGGCAGGGCTTTATGCTGGGTAGTAGATTTTGTGAATGTAAAATAATGATTAATTTACTGCTCATTTTTTGCGTTTATCCGAAGTAGCTGACAGCTTGAACAGGAGCCTGCCTGCAGCTCTGACACCGAAAAACAGCACCACTAAATAATAATAATCGATACTTTATTGATCCCCGTGGGGAAATTGTCTTTACGCCTCCCTCAACTTGCTCTTGGGAGAGTAAGTTGTCTGCGAAGGGCAGCCTCCTGTGGCAGCACCCAGGGAGCTGGGCGTTGAGGGCCTTGCTCAAGGACCCACAGACGTGCTGAGGTTGGGTTTGAACCGGCGCCCTTCTGATTACAGGCACAGGTGCACAAACATTCCCACTCGCCCAACTCTGCCCAGCTAGAGATAATCAGCTGAGAAAATGCAAGAGAACCACATCCACAAAGCAATGAAAAAAGGGTACAGCCCTGGTACAGTTTTGTTCCTCAAGGTACAAATAACATTAATGAATCCCCAGTGATACAAAAATGTTCATCAGAGTCCATTTCTATACCTTAAAATAGACTAAAAGGTACATTAACCTACAGCTAGGGAACAATTGGCAAGACTACAGCTCCAGTGCCATCGCATGCAAACTCCCATGCATAGGATGGAGACCAGTCTGGCATGTTCTCTAGGTATTTTATTTAATGAGTGGGATGCGATTTCTAATACCAGGGTGAAGACCTTCTAAGGAGTTGTATCAGTTAGAATTCATCGGATTGTGGCATAAATTAGACAAAGTAATTGGCCAAATAAATAGAACGTTCTAATAGCAGATAATCACAGCTAGGTTGCCTTAGCTTGTCTTGTAGAACATTTTTGGTCAATGAAGACCCTCAGTCTGGTCCATGAGCTCCTTGGGCCTATTAACAGAGTAGCCTGGTTACTGACAGAGCGTCCCCTACCACGCAACTGTTTATCACCCTAGCTACACAGGAAGCCCTGTGGACACACAACCACCATGCCACCTGCTGTTCACAACATGTCAGAGCACCTGTGTAGCACTAAGAGGTTCCACTAGCTTTTCTGTATCTCTCAGTTCATTTCCTGGAAGGATGACAGAGCTGGTGTACAAAGGGGAGCAGTTTGATAAAGTGAGCCACCAAATCACCAGCCAATGAAATGAATGGGGCGGAGCTTCATTGGGGTCACAGGGAGGTCATAACCATCATCACAAAGGCAGCCTCCTGAGAGTGCTTAGCTGTGCATTGAAGGATGGTTAGTGTGTTGGCTGGTGCCTAAGAGATAGAGAGACATAGAAAGGAATGAATCTCAATCAGATTCAGTTCCAAAAGGCAGGAGGAGCTGAGCCAGTTTAACAGAGCTGCCAGCTGAAGAGTGACTCAGCTCAGTGCTCAGCCACTAAGCGTCCAGCAGGCGGCGCCAGTGAATTGCTGTGCGTCCAGGGAACCACCAATCAGACTCCCCCCCCCCAAGATGGTTCACATGAGTTACTCTTTTAACGGAATGGTGGTTTACCTTTAGAAGCTCTCATGTTTGTGGCAAGGCGAGGAACCTCCTTTGAATGTCGAGTCTTACATTTCTCAGCTGAACGTCTTTGCATTCTCTTGTTGTCGTCAGCTTGATCAGCACGTCGAACACCCTGTCATGCTGTCACAAAGAGTGACACGCCCATTTCGGACTGGCGGTCAGCAGGAGGCTTCCCTGACACACGGTCACTCTCACGTAGTTGCTCTGGAGTCACTGAGCCGAAGATCTGGCCAGGGGTGCACCTTGCACAACGTATCCAGCTCATAGACGTTACTCACCCTGATTTCATGTAGACACAAACTCCTTTTGTTTTATGGAGGACACTTTAATGGGGGAGGGGTGCTGCAATAATCAGCCTCTTCTGACAAATTAAGGCTAGCCCCCCAATAAGCGCTGGATGGCCAGATCTGTCGTCGTTTTTAGGGGTGACTGGGGAGACACTCCCCTCTTCAGGGCTGAGGGTGAGGAGCCGGGAGTTGGAGCTTGGATGATGCCTGAGAAAGTTAATTTCAGTGGGGCAACGAGGGTTGAACGTCACGGGAGAGCCTCACCAGCCACAGAGAGCGAGCGGAATAAGGGTCCCCTCAGAGGACAGGCACACCCCAACTGTGTTAGTGTCACACCTAGTGCTGCAGCCCAGAAATGAGATGACAGGATGAGTGTATCAAACCGCAGGACTCAGAAATCATAGAATGTGCTGGTCAAAAAAATAATAGCTCTTTATTTTCTTTGTTCAGGGTAGGGGACCAGAACTTGTCAGCCTTGTGCAAAGGGACTGGAACCTGTGTGTGACATAGGCCCTGTCCAGACTAGACCACTGCTCAGGACAATGAAAAAGTGCCTCTTTCTGCCACAAGAGCGACACACACTGGGACCCCTTTTGCCTGTCGGCGTGTACACTGAGCCCCCGTTGGATGCTGGGAGCCGGCAAGACAGGCTGTGGGCAAATCAAAGACCCCCGCGGGGGAAACTTTAGTCCGAATCAGTGATTCCATTTGAGTATTCTGAATACAGAAAGTAATACTGAGTATAATGACAAGCGACCAAAGACCAAGGAGTGAGGAAAACAAGATGCTAGGTGATGCTAAATTGGCTATTGAATATAAAACTTCCCTTTGTGATCAATAAAGTGCAGCTTAATCTCATGATTCTATATATTAAATTTGTATTTAAATTTGTTTTTGTGAACGGAGAAGACACTATGTATTTTCCTATTTGAACTTTTACGCGTACATATTTCTATAGCGATAAGATGTGCCTATTTCAAAAAAAGAGAAAAAAAGAAAAAAGAGCGGTGAAATAAAACCCATAGGCTGAGAAAGGGCAAATCCGGACTCACTGCCCAGCAGGGAGGGATGAGAGACCGAGGCGTGACTCCGCACAAACCCGCCGCCTGTTCCTACCGTGTCACCGAGGTTCTGTAGAGCCTCTTTGCCGGCGCTTGTCCGGATCTCCACCTTCCTCCCGACGTCCCCCTGCTTGTCGATGACACGGCCATCTCCTCTGCACGCCGACAGGGAGCTGAGGTCCAGCGTCTTGTTGTCGGTCGCACCCTCCACCGGGCAGAACACTCCGCAGAATTTGTGCCGGGGCTTGGGGCTGCCGGAGCCCATGCTCCTAAAGAAGGCGGGCACGTCTTCCGAGGCGGACATGGTTCTGCTAGGGATCCGGCTCTGGCTGCTGGTCTGCTCCTACTCTGCTCAATTAAACTGTGACTGGTCGTTTGGTGACGGTGCAACACATCCGAGTCCGGTTATTTAATGCTGAAAAGACAAGGAAACGACAGCAATCACGGAAGAGATTTCACTATTAACCAAAATCCGACGTCCTGTTTATTAGTTATGTTGCATGGAATTAATCTTAACAATATGCATGATGCACCGGTGACAGTATGACACAGACCTTCTGTAACTTCTTACATCTAATACCAATGCTAGGCAGGTGCATAACGGCTATGTCGCCGTATATACGTCAATCTGCCGCAAACAACAAGTTAATTAAGGACGAAATAAGGAATCAGACCTGTAAAAAAGACGCATGCAGACTCACAATTTTGCGTTAAATGCGCGAATCAAAGGCAGATTGTCATACAGAGCAGCTCCACACCAAGCACAGGAAGAGGGAGGTGGGAAATAAGTGAGAGAATGATAAAGAGAAACGGGCGGAGGTGAGGCGGTGTCGGTGCGGCTAGTGCGCACTACTAATGCACATCCACCCCGATCCCTCGCTGTTTCCTCTATTGTTCAAATAGCGGATTATCCCGAGTGGCTCATGCGAAACAGCCCTCGTTTCAGCGATGAGATCGGGCTGCATTGTGGGTGGAGGCGGCGCAGCAGGCGCGCGTTTTGCGCGGTCATGCCGCGGACACGGAGCGCCACTGGGCGCTGTCCCTTCAGCACCACCCAGAGCCGGCAATGGCGGGGGAAAGACGCACGGAGCTCCGCAATACCGGCGCTTTCACACGCCTTTGCTAGGCTTTTTAGTCCCGCCGACAAGACCAGAAAAGTTTAAGCCTGAAAAGTTGAACGCACACGGATCAGGCTGCGACGGGGTCGGTGTGGGTGCGGTACGGTTACATGTCAGGTAGGTTCCGACTGCGATTTGTTACACACGTGTGCAATAAACCTGAATTTCAAATGATGATTTTAAACTAAATCCTTATGTGTTCCTCAAGTTCTACTTCCTCTGGATTTGCTTTGGGACAACATGTTGAGTACATTAGTAACACACTGAAGGTGTATTCAGTGGGAAGGTGCACCTCAGACAGTATCAGCTCAGCACATCATGCTGTGCACCCTGCCCAGACACAAGGCCATTACATCTTTCAAAGGGAACTGGCTGTAACTCCTGAAGGCAAGGCCCAGTTTCCATGACAACAGGCCAGCAAATAGCCCTACAGTCATCCCTCTTTCCCCCTCCTCAGAGCCAGAGAGAGAGAGAGAGAGAGAGAGAGAGAGAGAGAGAGAGAGAGAGAGAGAGAGAGAGAGAGAGAGAGAGA
>JAODLD010000124.1:31245618-31261394 GCA_026781065.1 Mormyrops boulengeri
CTTTGGTTGGGAGGTTAGGAGTGATCTGGTCACACAGAGTGGCCTTTGGTTGGGAGGTTAGGAGTGATCTGGTCACATGGTGTGACTTTTGACTAGAGGGTTAGGAGTGATCTGGTCACACAGAGTGGCCTTTGGTTGGGAGGTTAGGAGTGATCTGGTCACACAGAGTGGCCTTTGGTTGGGAGGTTAGGAGTGATCTGGTCACACAGAGTGGCCTTTGAGTGAGGGTATGAATCTTATTCTGACCAGATTGCAATTAAAGCTTGGGTCTCTTAGTAATGGATGCGTGGACAAATTATAATTTTTTTTACTTCATTTATCATCATTCATTCTTTGAATTCATAACTATGTTTTTTCACAATGGTGGGTGTAGGTTGTATTTGTGAGGCAGGTGTTTTGCATAGCCAATTGACAATAAACATGTTTGCAAATCCCACCCTAAAGTACCAAAGTACTGAAGTATCTAGCTGGTGTGGTACTTTTGGTGGTGGTACCTGACCAGAAAACAGTGGAAAAGAAGTACTGAGTTTGTTGTACGGAAAGTACGGTACCTGGTGCAGTAGAAGAAAGCCCTTAGTTACCACCTACAGTTGGCAAACAGTTGAACCTTGTACTTAGTAGGGCAAGGAGGGACATTGCAGTTCACGCAAACTGTTAAACCCAGAGAGCAGAGGAGCATGTATGGTGAGGGTGAGGAAGCAGAGAGGAAGTGAAAAGAAACCAATGCCTACCATTCTGGGCCTTTGCTGCAGTGGAGAATTTTAATGACAAAAATCTATCAGAGAAAACAAAGCAAAAAAAAAAAAAGAAAAACACTTTAACCATCATTATCAGAATTACTATGACAGCTTTGCCATCTCTCCTGCTCCCCGTTCCAGCAGAAACAAAACCAAAAAACAAGGACCAGGCAGGAAATCCCCCATCGTGCAGATTCTGTGTTCAGCCAAGCCTTGAGCCCCAGGCTGCAAGGCCATTGAGGAAGGAGGAAGTGGAGGTGCGGGAGAGATGAGGTGGTCCGGGTGATGGGGGTGGGGGGATTGGGGTTAGGTGGACTTTCTCTCCCATAAACATAATGCACACCAGGGTGGCTGAGGGGGGTCTCTCTTTTTCACACTGAGGGCTCCTGTCCCCAGCCACTTCCTGACCTACAGGCTGCACAGTGCACACCCCCAGCTGGCAATCTGAGGAACTGCACTTCTGATTTCTGTACTTCTAACCAAAGGTTTCAGATTCAAGCATCAGACGGTCACTACAGAACTGCACCGTAAGGGTCACAATTATGACTGTGATGAGAATGATAACGACAGGGCCATCTTTGTGGGACTGAGCCAATCAGCCGCTG
Organism: Mormyrops boulengeri; assembly: GCA_026781065.1. Classification (NCBI taxonomy): domain Eukaryota; kingdom Metazoa; phylum Chordata; class Actinopteri; order Osteoglossiformes; family Mormyridae; genus Mormyrops; species Mormyrops boulengeri. Next base: position 31,246,961 of record JAODLD010000124.1, read on the forward strand.
CCACATCGTTGTCCCATGTTTAGTCAAACACCATGGCCCTCAGTTGCTCTTCCTGAAATCTCCCACTGCTCAGAGGGCGGCTTGTTTCGCAGGCATCAGTTTTGAGGTTGGCTGATGCTGTAGCTCCGCCCCTCCAGGAGTGACAAGGGGCGGAGTCTGAAATGAGGAGGCAGTTGTCACCTAGCACTGTGTCAGGGAGGGCAGGACCACTGGACAACATAAAAGTTTAAGAAGGAAACAGAGAGTGTGGGGGAGGTAAGAGCGTGAGAGTCAGAGGGAGGGGGGTGGGCAGTGAGGGTGGGGCTCAGAAGGAGCTGGCAGGGGGTGTGGTCAGCCTCTTCCCGATGTACACCCTGAGGGGGAGGGAGGCAGAGAGTTAGTGCGTCCATTCTCGGTGTTACCTGTGTGTTTCAGTTGCTGCTGTGCTGCATCTCACCTGCGACAGCCCAGTGTTCATTCCCCTGATGAAAATATTGACAAAAATATGGCCTGACATGGTTCCATGTGTGTGGAGTTTGCCTGTTTCCCCCTAGGTACTTCAGTTTCCCTCCCACAGTCCAAAAAATGCCCGTAGGTGTGCATGAGTGTGTGAATGGTGTGTGAGTGTGTGAATGGTGTGTGAGTGTGTGAATGGTATGTGAGTGTGACCTGCTATGGGTTGGTGCTCCATCCCTGGCTTTTTGTATCATGGAAATTAAAACATTGAATGTGACTAAAATATTAGTGTAAGAGCCAAACAGGATGCAATTCTTTGGTAGTAATAATTTTAAAAATGGTTAAAAATACTAGTTAATTAATTTAATCAGAATTTCTAGATATTACTTTTGTTAAAATGCATAATTTAGTGATGTATAAGTTCTAAAATAATTTTTGTACTTTGAGCTTCTGGCACATAGTAATATGTCACTTAGCTGATTGGACGTAGTTTAGTTTGAAGCCAGAGATATAGGAAGCAACACAGTTTTTTGATCGAGTCTCGAGTTCCCCGTATAATTTGTATTTTCGAGTGAACATTTTTAAAAGATTATCTGGTCTCACTTGCGTATCAAGTATTGCTTGTTAGACTGGCTTCAAAAGGGGGTACAGAAGAAATAAAATCGAGTGCCACTACAATTAGTTAATGATGATGACTAAATCAAACATATGTTATTCATCACGACTCGACAAATATACACTCAGTGACAAAAAAAGTTGAGCACCCGGACGTAATGGTCCCATTTGGATGTAATTTGGTACACATGCAGACCAGCGATGGCTGTGTCAATAATTTGATTTGCAAGGAGCTAGCAGGTTTAGTCACCAGACACAGAGGATGCCTCATAGACACATTAGACAGCATTAGCAGCACTTGATGGAGTTTGATAGGGGTCACATTGTGGGTTTGCATGAGGCCAGCTGGTCGTATCGTGCAATTGCCCAGCATGTGGGGCATGCAGATGTCACAGTTGCCCGATGTTGGAACCAATGGGCATGTGAGGGCACCCACACACGTTGTGAAGGTTCCAGGCCAAGATAGACCACACCAAGGGAGAATCGTCATATTGTGCGCCAATCATTACAGAACCCCATGACATCTGCGCCTGCCATCCGGACACAGGTATTGGACTCTCTACAACACCCCGTGTCACCCCGCATCGTGTCTCAACGACTGGCATCAGCCGGACTATGGGTTCACGGTCCCATGCATAGGCTGGCCGTAACACAAGCGCAGAGACGGCTGGGTTTAGAGTGGTGTCGTAACCAGGAGGCATGGACTCATGACGAGTGGCGTTGTACCATGTTCAGTGATGAATCTCAGTTCTGCATTACCGCGGATGACCGTTGTGTGCTAGTATGGCGGTAACGAGGGGAGCGGATCAATCCTGCCAATGTTGTGGAGAGACACACCGTCGTTCCTCATGGCATCATGGTATGGGGAGCTATAGAGTATGACTTCAGGTCATCTCTGGTAGTGATTCGGGGGACCCTGACGGCACAGCTCTATGTTAGTCCACATGTCTTACCCCTCTTGAGACGGCACCCTCAACAAGACAACGCCTGTCCACACACAGCAGATGTGTCTGTGGACTGCCCGCGTCATGCTGAGGTCCTCCCGTGGCCAGCCTGGTCCTCTGTTCTTTCCCCAATCGAACATGTGTGGGTTCAGCTCGGACGTTAACTCAGACCCAGTGCTGATCTGCAGGATCTCGAAGGGCCAGTTACAACAGCTGTGGGCCGACTTGCCGCAGGAGAGGATACAACGGCTGTACAGAGGGCCAACTCTGTTGTCTGTTTGATCTGATATTATAATCATTGCAATACAGTCACATGACCTTTCACCACCTGCAGATTCATTTCATTTCCACCACTCTGCCTGGGTGCTTAATATTTTTTTGTCACTGAGTATACATAAAATTAAAAGGTAGTATTCGTCACCACTAAATCCTTTTCTGAAAAAAATGCAGACTGAGTTTCCCTTGCCGTATTGAATTCATGTGAGTAGGTATTTTTTGCTCAACCAAGAACTACTGGTTGGGGCTTATAGCAATAAACTTTGCTGGTTGGTTGACCACAAGCACCGGCACTAACTTGGAAGTTACGTGGAAGTGCAGGGAAAAGAGACAGAAGTAATGGAGCGAAAACTGAGCACATGGAATTATGTAATTTTGTACCTCTATTAATGCATTAGCGAGTATCTTTACTTTTCTCCATATATCTGCATCGAAAAATTCGATCAATAACCGATACACTTCTGTCTAATATCACCAGTGCTGGCAGTGAAACTTGCCAGTTCTTATTAGCGGAATAACGTTACACAGCTTTTTTATTCTGTGGAAAATATTATTTTGTGCTGGCAGTGCAGTTTCATATGAAATTACGTGTGAGGTTTAATGTGAGTAGGTATTTTTTACTCAACCAAGAACTACTGGTTGGGGCTTACAGCAACACTAGCTTTTTGTGTCTCCCGTACGTATTTAGCATAAAGGTCACGGTTCCTGTTGTATGATGGGAAAGCAGCCAATAATAATAAGGAGACTCAGCATGTCACATGTGGTAACATCTCCCTTGCAGTATAATCAGTCCCAGGTCTGAGACATTTAGAGACATACAGACTAGTGTTTACTGACCACTCTGAGTGTGACCACCACTACTAAAACTGTTCAAAGAAGGCGACTAATGTTTGGCTAATCCTCAGTAGTGTCCAATGTTGCCAGAATTGTTTTTCGTGAAAAAAGTAAATGTGAAATGACCTACACTTGTTAATAACAACAACTACTAAAATCAGATTTAAATTAATTTCAGACAAAATGATCATTTTCATCATTTTTTTGACTAAAATGAGACTAAAAATGTATTTTAGTCATTTGAGTGGGACTAAACGTAACTTTAAAATGAGCATCAAAATTAACACTGCGACAGCGGCACCAAAAACCAGAGAGACAGTGCAGGGCTCCGGGGAATGTGGGCAGGCAGCTTAAGAGAGCCATCAGACTCGGGGAGCTGTGGAGCGACTGAGCGTGTGCGGGCCAAATCACAACCAGGCAGCTGCTGGGTGGGGCGCTGCCCGGCTGTCGCATGACCGGAGGACCAATCCTGCCCTCTGCTGGACAGATGTGGAAGTGCATGCCAGCAGCAGACACTTACCCAAGCCCCAGCACCAGGATGTGCGACAGGAGCAGTGAGGGGATGAAGACCTTGAGGAACTCTGCGGAGAACACACCCCCTTTCTTCATAGCTCCCGTCTTCCTCATACTGAGGGTCAGCGTGCGCCGGGGGTGGCGGAAGTGGAACTCCCTGTGTCACAATGGCGGCAGGGGCTAAAGGTTAAAAATGCTACAAAATGATTCTGAAATCCAAATGGTACAGGGAGTTATGCTGCCAGATAAGAGGTGAAAGGTCACTTAGACCTATGGCACGATGGTCAAAAGTCAAAAGGTCACTTGGGGTACTCACTTAGGGGGGATGTTTTCAGGTCGACTCGACCAGTCAGCCACCCAGTCAGAGCCCCTCATGAGGATGTCCTCCTCCCTCTCCCTGTCCAGCCGCTCCTCCTCCACCTGCAGGGGCAGCAGAGAGCGCCACAGGGCTGAGGAAAAGGGGCCAACGAATGAAGATACACTGCACATGGTGCAGACGATGTGCACACAGCACAACATATGTGGCTCATGCACAGTTCACACACAGAAGACATGACACATGCTACACACACAGCACACACATGGCATACAGAGTGCACACAGGGTACACACGCTACACACACAGCACACAAATGGCATATGGAGTGCACACATGGTACACACGCTACACACACAGCACGCACATGGCATACGGAGTGCACACACGGTACACACGCTACACAAACAGCACACACATGGCATACGGAGTGCACAGATGGTACACATGCTACACACGCAGCACACACATGGCATATGGAGTGCACATATGCTACACACACAGCACACGCATGGCATATGGAGTGCACGCATGGTACGCTACACACACACTACACACACATGGCATACGGAGAGCACACACCAGACACACGGCGCACACACCTGGCCCTCCTTCACGGCACTGACATCCACATCGAAAGTGATCTGTCCCTCATCCTGTGGACTGTGGGGCCTGGGGGGGCTGCAGGGAGAGTGGGAGGGTCAGCGTGGGAGGGGCTGGACACAGGGGGGTGCTCTCACCTCTCAAGCAGTGTACCTGTCACAGGAGGAGTTGCTCCTGCTGGACTCATGCTGAGCATCGAGCAGAATCTTCTCCATATCGCCGTTGTGGATTGAGGAAGAGGAGGGTACGTGCTCCAGCCCCCCCGCCTCCCCCAGCGTGCCGGCGTCTTGGGCCTCCACCGGGGGCGTCCCCTGGCTCGGTGGCTGTGTCGGGGCACCGCCGTTCCTGTTCATTCCCAGCTCTACCCAGGACCCTGTGGGGGGGGAGGACACAGAGCGGGGTCAGGGGCAGCCTTCCAGCTGTCACTCCTAAGGAGGGACCGTAAACACGCTACAGCATATAAGCCACTGAAGAAGCCGCCGTGATGACAGCTGATACCCAGAATCAGTGACGTTTCTCATCTGCGGCTCTAGGGCCCAAAACCAAGACAGGATGAGACAGAGTGAGACATGCAGACAGACAGACAAAGTTAGGAGTATTTATATACAGCTGCCTGTGAAGCTGAATAAAAATAAAGCGGTGATACTTTATTCATCGCTGGGGGGAAATTCTCTTTTCGCCTACCCCATCTTGCTCTCCAGGAGAAACACCGACACATATACAGGTGAGAGAAAGGTTGGGGGTCACAGTGCACGAGTAATTGTGGTTAAACACTAAAATCACCCCTCACCGTGACTATGGCAGAGTGTGGTTTGAGTTTTTTCTGATACTGGCGCTAAAACGATACTTTCATCGTGAGGCACCAAGCTGCTGGTTCCTAAGCAGCGCCTGAACCAGTACATAAAAAATGCACAAAATGGAAGCTCATGACAATAAGATCGACTTTATTTCTAAGGCAAATTCCAACTTCGAATTGAGCGATACATTAACACCTTATTTATTTAAGTATAAATAAATACAAAACACTTAATGCAAACTGTTGAACGTGGTGCAGCCCACTGCTTTCAAGTGTATCCCATGCATCACAGATGCGTCATAAAATTTGATGTGCCCTCCCCCCCACATGCAATTGTTTTTAAACACTAGTTGCATGTCCGGGTGCTCGAATCCTTTTGAGTGCAATACACCCACACTTAAACCCTTTTCACTTTATGCATTTTAAATGTGTGTATGGTCAGCGTCTGCTGACACCAGGGCGAGTGTAACGCTAACTAGCGATGGGACGTGAGGTGTGGTGATGCTTCTGCTGCCTGAGCACCAGGGGGCAAATATTTCAATCGGCATCTCTGAGATGTAAGTGGCACCTGAAGGAGGCACTGAAATCTGTGTTGCAGTGCGGTCCGGTACCCAGTAACATGACAGACAGCACAGAGCCCAAATCCATCTCTGGTCTTAACCCTGTTTCTCTCTTCAGGCTACATTTCCGCCTGCTCTGAGGTCAGAGCTTAGGTTAACCCCAAACTCATTTGCTTTGTGTACTTTTGTTTGCTCCTTAAGCATGACTAGATACTGACCATGTGACTGATCATGATCCCAGGCAACAACAGCCTGTGTGTAGTATGCCTAGGACCCTTTGTGCTTGCAGCAAGAAGCAGGTTACCATAGCGATGTGGGGAGCGGAACATACCGCTAGCTTTTTGTGGTATGGGGTCACTACGGCCATAAACTGTTGTGTGAGTGTGTGTGTGTGTGGGGGGGTGGGGGGTGGACTGAGAGCTCCCGATGAGGGGGTTTCCTGCAAATGGGGTAAGAGGATCCGCCCTTACTGCTCCATGCAGCAACCCACACATGCCCCGGCCCCGCGGGGGGGGCGGCGGGGGGGGGGCCCGCGGGGGCGGGGGGGGGGTCGCACTTCCAGCCCCCGAGGTGGGGTGTGCCGCCAACGGGGGTATCCGGATCCGCCCTTACTGCCCCATGCACAAACACACACTCGCCCCCGCCAACGGCCCCCCCCCCCTCCCCCTCCCCCAGCGCAAGAGGAGCATAACATGAGTGGGCGACAGGCGGCACATTGGGGCCGGCCATGTTGAAGAAGCAGCAATAATGGTGATCACAAGGCATGTGCAGGAGCAATAGCATGACGAGCTTCCCAGGAGGGGGAACAGAGATCAGTTAATGACAATGTCCTGAAGCAGTGTCATCACCCAGACAGTAGGTGGAGTGCTGCCAAAGGAAGGCAGAAGCAGGCTCCTCAGATGAACTGCTCAATGTTTATTACAATGCAAGATGTGTTGAGGCAGAAACACACGTAAATATCCATCTATTTCACAGAACATTACACTCGCTTTACAATGATGTCAATGATGACCCTTACACTTTTACAGCTGTGTAAACCGGAAGCCGCCCCGCCGGGCCAGATGGACAAAGTACACAAGGGACGCCTTACCGAGCCCAAGTACGGCTAATAAAAACCCAGCGGATCACCTGATCCCGGATCGCACTGTGAGCGAATTCAGAAACTAGTCAAGACAACGCACGGGTGTTTCTAGTCAGTTAAACGCCTTAGCAGCAGTTAAACGCGTAAGCAGCTCCTCAGCCTCAGCCCCGTGTAAACATAACGTCTGCCCGTTTGCAGGCTGTAACTGAAGAAGCTTGTCTCGGACCCACTCTTGTTTACGTTTCATCCACTTTGTACAACCTCCCCACCCCGTCCCGCTGTACTGGGACTCAAGTTCTGGAGCAGCCGCCGGACTGCAAGCATTCCGCTTAGACATAAAGTCTTTATTGATACATTGCGGAAAATCCTGCATTAGTAATGTTAATACTCCTAAACATAACACCACCCCAATAATAATAATCGCGAATCACGACATGGGCCTATACTGGCATATTGGAAGTATTCCCTCCGACGATAGAAGTCGCTGGCCTGGCTGCCACTGTCACACAACCCCATTTTCTCGGCAGTCAGCTTTCCTCTCGGCTGCTCCGACACCATCAACACAGCCGAGCTAGTTCGCCACGCTAAATAACACCAACAATAGGACGACATTCACGTCGATCAGCGCCTTTGCACCCGCCCATTGCCGTTCCAAATAATCCTATTGGCCCACACCTTTGTCAACATTGGAAAACATTACATTCCCAGAAAGTGTCCACCACCCCCATTCCGTCGCCCTGTAAAGGGGAAATTCCATCAGCCGAGCTATACGGGCTGCATTTCTTCGTTCCAGCACGATTAAAAAGTAATAAAGGGCGCATTTTTACAGCAAGCGGCTGCTTACGGCACCAAGCGGCGTTACGTACCGTTGAGTCCCGGGTCTTCATCGCTTGCAGCGGCCATGATGCCTGTGCGCGTGGCTCGTGCGCGTCACTAATACGCTGACTGAACGGACGCGCGCGCCACCGCTTCCTGCTGATCCAGGGATTTTTGCGGGGTGACTGAGAACGCTGTAACCGGTACTATCACCGCTGATTCGTGGTGGCCAGGTTCCCAATTAAACTTAGGAACTCAAAGCTACTTGGAGAGTTTCCTTCGCTTGCTGTATAATAAAGTCTACTGTAAGTTGCCTCACAGGAGGTACTGCGGGTTGGGGCGTGTTGCTGGAGAGGCCTCCAAATGGCACACATTAGTAATGCAGGACATCATGTCGCACAAAAACACACGACTAGGCTCATATCGCTTACTTTATTCAGTAGTTCAGTGTGGATTTTATTTCTCCATTTTATTCAATTCTTTTGTTTGTTCTGGGTGCCAAAGGCATGCACCAGTATGATTACATAATATCACATATTTTCAGATAGCCCATTGACCCCTTCCCAGCTTCTCTTCTGGAAAAAAAGAAAAAAACATAAAAAATAATGAAAAAGTGCATTCTGCAGTTGGGTTTGTTTCATGAGTCTCTTGGGCTTCAGTGAGTAGGGAGCAGGAGCCCAGTGCCCCATAGGCCCCCCAGTGCACAGAGAGAAGCCAGCGCACTGCAGGAACACCGTTACCACACAGCTAAGGCGCTCGCTTACCTGTGAAGGTACCAAAGACCCCTACTCACGCCACTCACTCTTACTCCAAATAAAAACACTACTCAAGACTAAACCAAAGCTAGATCTACTCCAAGGTTCCTGTACTGCCGTGATATTTAAGTGTGGAGGGGAATTTCACAGGCTCTCCTCTCGACATTCGCCAGCTCTCACCCAGGGTCTATGTATGTTTGTGGGGTATATATTTACCACATTGTGGGTACTTCATGTCCAACCATGCGGTATAAACTCTTACTTTTTAGGTTGTATGAACGTTTTTCAGGTCCTCACAATATAAACCTCCGCTTTATTAAAAAAATCTGTGAATGCGGTCAAATAACTAAAATAGCCCAAAGTCTTGTATTTTGTTTGGTTACTTATGATTAAGGTTAGGTCTGGTCAGGGGTTAAGCTCGTCATAGTTAGGATTAGGGTTTTGTCAATAGAAATAATAGTATAAAACCACAGCCACCAAAGGCCACATGTTTGTGAACTGTTACTGTAGAAACCCTGTCAAATAAAGCAGACATGACTTTGCTCCACATAGCCACAGTGAGCAACTCCACCTTTTCCTTCTCCTGTGTCCTCAAGGGTGCCACAAGCCTCTAGGGGGGGCTGCTGGTCCTTGAAGCCAGAGCGAGGTGCACAGAGATGGTGTAACAGGCGGGGCAGTAGCTGGGGATGGGGGCTAGGGCAAGACGGGCAGTGTGCCAAGCTGCAGGTGAGCCCTCCTCAGTCAGGTCGTGAGGGTAGGGGTCCACACCCCCAGCACACAAGGTTAGACCCCACATGAGATCAAACATGCACAAAAGGACATATTAAGCCTGATATGGAGCTGCAAGCATGACCCGTGTTGGGCAGAAAGGTCCAAAGCCTGGTTCTGTTAAGCTGATACCATGTAAACACATACAGAACCAAACCAGAACCTTCCGTTTACTCAGTGATGAACAGTAAACAGTGGGCCGGGCCTGAGGACCAGCAGATGGCTCTCTGGAGCAGCCTCAGGGGGGCACCACACTGATAGGACACATGCTTGTCCCTGCATGCATTGCGATGGGGTCACACTCTACCCACATGCCACTGGCCAATCACATGCAGGTAGGAGCACAGGCGCGGCGAGCTGGGGGTGAGCACGGGAATGGAGATTGTCATGGGAAGAGATCCGGCAGCTGTCTGCGATGGCATTAAGCAGTTAGAGAAACAAAATAACAAATGACGACCTATCCTCGTGGAATGGGGGTATTATCATGGCAGCAGAGAGGCGTGGCCTCAACTCTGCAAGCAGGTCGCCATGGCAGCGGCACCACCCTAGGCCACGGCCAGCAATGGAGGCCGGCACACCATAGAGGCATGAATCTGGCTGGGCGCAGCAGGAGTTTGCAGCCGGGGGCATGCCGTTTAGAGCAGGTTTTCCTGGATGATAAAGAGGTTGTTGGTGGTCACCACAGCGATGATGTTGTCACGGGGCTGCCAGGCAGTGAGCAGGATCTTCTTGTTGAAGTCCAAGCTGTCTATGCTTCTTGCTGCTGCTGTACACCAGTGTGCTGCAGTGACTAGAAGAGAACTCTGTGGTCATCTATTTCTCCCAAAAAGCTATCCCCCCACCAATCCAAAGGAGGATACTGAAGCTGTGGTGTGTGATCTTCAGCTGCAAGAGGTTGATGCGCAGGTTGTTGGCCGACAGGTACATCTCTCAGTCACTGTTGGTGGAGATGGAGTTGATGTAGGAGGGGTAGGTGTTGGCGAAGACGCGCTGGGGGCTGGCCTCCACCATCAGCTCCATGGGCTGGAACACTGGCACCTGGGCGGGGTCAGAGCAGGCCAATCAGGACCACCACAGAAAGAACCCTCCCACAGAATGCTGCATGGAGATCAGAGTGCCCACCCTTTAGATGACATGGATCGGAGAGCCAATCATAGCCCATCAGCTTGTGATAGACAGGCAGAAGGGGCAATCAGCACCCTTCAAATGAGATGGAGTAACTCTGCAATTCTGGTGCTATACCCTACATGGTGGCGAGGAGATCCCCGTGCCGCCCCCTGCGGGAACACTCACACTCGGCCACGTCGTCATCGATGGCCCCTTTCACCTGAGAGAAGCATCACTGTTTGTGGTTAGCTCTGCCTCCAGCTCCTAAAAGCACCAATCAGAAAGATTTTTAGGCAGCCTCACCCTTCCAAACAGTCACAGGAACCACAGAAAAAAGTGTGCCATCGCAGAAGACTCGCAGTGCAAGATCGGGTCAGGGAGGTTACCAGCCAGTGGGTATATGTGTAATCACATTCTGACTGGGTGACATAACTGCTGTCACATGACATGGAAGAGGAGAGATGCTGCCCAGTGTATGCTGATGCCTGCAGCAGTGAAGCAGACTCCCACACTGTCATGACCTGCTCGTATGACCCTATTGTGTGCCATGCATCTCATTTACCTCGTGTGAAACCCTGATTGTTACCAGCTGTTTCATGTTATTTCTGGCTTGTCCTGTGTATTTCAGTCCACATTCGAGTACGTATCCCCACTGTAGGTCTGTCATTGACAATGTCTACCGTGTGATCCCTTGTCTACCTGCTTGCCCGAATAGACCCCTTTGTTTTTGGATTTCTGTCTACCTGAACCTGATTCCCCACTCCATATTCCCTGCTTGCCTGACCGGTCATAACACACACTGCTGGTCACCCCCTCAGACACCCTAACCCAAACTTGTCTGGATACTGACCTTGACTACAGCACCCTCTGCTGTGAACGGACCTCTCCCCCCATTAGGAGCCCAGAGAGCGTACAGCTCTGCTGACTGAGGACTACAAGACTGCAGAAAGGCAGAGAGAGACACAGTCAAAGAGAGACGCAGACACAGGAGATGCAGAAACAGAGAGAGAGATGCAAATACAGAGAGACACAGATACAGAGTCACAGAGACACAGAGAGATGCAGACACAGATACACAGTCACAGAGAGAGAAAGAGAGAGAGAGAAAGAGAGAGTGAGAGATGCAGACACAGAGAGACAAGGAGAAACGCAGTCTCAGATACAGGGGTTGCAGACACAGAGAGATGCAGATACAAAGAGACACAGACACAGAGACAGAGAGACACAGATAGAGTCACAGAGACACAGAGAGATGCAGACACAGATACACAGTCACAGAGAGAGAAAGAGAGAGTGAGAGATGCAGACGCAGAGAGAGACAGAGAAACACAGACTGAGAGAGAAACGCAGACAGTCTCAGATACAAGAGACGCAGACACAGAGAGAGACAGACACCTAGACAGAGACTCTCTCTCACACATACACACGATCAATGTCTATCCCTCTTTATATAATTCCCCTCTCCAAAAACAAAACCAAGGGTGAGTAGGCGATTCAGCGGCTCACCTCGATGCAGAACGGAGAGAAACCGGCCGTCTCATGCCGCCAATTACCCAAGCACCGACATGCAAGCCGGACGCTTATAAGGTGCCACTTACCCACCATGGTGCAGGAGCAAAGCCGTCAGGGTTCTGTACGGGCGGTCTGCACTGAGGACGGCGCTGGGAGGCAAAGCCGAGGCGTCCGGGCTGCTTTCCTGCCCACCTGCCTTCCTGATTCTCACGCTGCCTTTCTCTCCAACCATCCCGTCTTGCTCTCCATTCGCTTTCAAAATGGAACAACCTCCCCCCAACATGATGTCAATGGCTCTGGCGTTATGACGCCCTCATATGACGCCGGTTTCAGCATTACGTTCTGTATTAAAATGGCACATCTATTGCACATTGTTAATAGTCCACTTCTGAACTTTATCAGTATTTATTGCATTATTCTGTGGTCTGTTGACGTATTTATCCGCATTACACATATTTGTTACTTGTTGTTACTGTTTCTTATTGAGTTGTCTTGCGCTATCTTGTCTTGTATCGCTCTACTGTTTGTACTATCCCCTATATATGCTCCCGTCCTATACCCTGTTTTTGTTTTTTGGAACACGTAACAATAAAAACTTGAAAACTGAAAACACGACTTGTAAGTGAACACGTACTATACTAACAATACGCATTAAAGTCGCGGGGCTTTAACGGGTTGGGGGAGATCACACTGAGATTATAGATCTGATGAATTGCTGGTTTATTTTCACCTAACGTTATGGAGTGTAACGTACTGCATAACAAAAAGTGGTATCACAGTATGGCAAGCCGTTTTAGCTTTTATTCGTTTCTAGAGGACATCACAAATTTAGTTCTAACTAATTAGAATACAAATTCTTCATATCACAAATTCAGTTGTTAGAAATAGTCAAAATGCCAATTTCTAATATTAGGAATTCCATTGTAACTAGTTATATTTCAGTTCCCCGATACGACTATTCAACTCCTCCCGGCGATTAAACTGAATTAATCTGAATTCGGTATACTGCTCTAGTATTTATTGTATTTATAATATATACGGGTTTATAGTATTATAGCATTGTTAACATTATTGTACTATAAACATTTTTTTTCACCAGCAAAAGAAAACGAAGATCAAGTCCATTTAAACTAGGGCACCTGAAATCCGACAAGTTATGCAACTAAGTAAGAAATCCAGCTTGATGAATCAGGCCCCAGTTCTCCATTTACGTAGTTCAGGGTGCCCCAATTTAAAGTGCGTCTCTAAGAGCAAGAGGGAGAGTCTGCACACAGGACACGCTAATGCGTCTCTGTAAGAGCGGGAGGGAGAGTCTGCACACAGGAAATGCTAAAGCGTCTCTGTAAGAGCGGGAGGGAGAGTCTGCACACAGGACACACTAATTAATTTCTGTAAGAGCGGGAGGGAGAATCTGAACACAGGACACGCTAAAGTTTCTCTGTAAGAGCAGGAGGGAGAACCTTCTGATTCTAAAGTGTCTCTTTGTTTCTGAATCTCTGAGTCGTGTGACTCACAGGCTGATTCACAAACTGAGTTCTGAATGATCCAATGGGCTTTTCCTGCTGCGCCTGCAGTTCTGGCACCACATGACCACACGAGAGGGCCCCCTTGTGACGTGACATGGTAACTACTCTCCCAACAGGTGGGAGGGAAGGGATGAGTCTGCCAGAACTCCATTCGTGGAGGTGTGTGACTCAGCAGCTCATAGGTTTGTGCTGGTGCCCAAATAGTTGTGGCAGATTGATTACATCACCTTCGGGCCCCTGAGCAATCCCATGAACACAAATTGCTTGTTGCTGCGTGACCACTGCTCTTGCTCATATACATGTGTATCTCTCTCTTGGAGAGAGGTGTACAATATGCAAAAAACTACCCAGTTTCTCAATGGGGAAGAATGAAGTACTGTACTGCTTTTCTTTTTGCCTGGAAGTTGCCTAAGAGCATTTTTATTTAGCAGCACTAGATGGCGATAAAGCATCACTTATGAGTTACAGGATTTCGCGATCGCTGCCAGGGTAAGGCACACTGATGCAGCCTAACCTCTAAAAGGCTGCAAAGCAGCCCTGTGTGGAAACCTTGCATGTCAATGACATTATGAAGAAAAACTTGGTGGGACGTTAAAAGAGGCTTCATGGAACTCAGTGAAGACAGACAACCAGACAGGTTCTACAACGCACCGAGATTTGTTAACATGGGACCTTTAGAGGAAATTTTCATTTCTGCTGTATATTTTTTGGTTGTAATTGTAGCGGTATGAACTGAATAATGGCAAAAAGATTCAAATCAGTTTAAAATATTAACCCCCATTGGGCTCTGCCAGGAGACACTCTGACTCCCTGGCCTGACTGACCTGTAGGTGAGTGGACAGCCTTTGTCCACCAGGAGACAGTCTGACACTTCCTGGCCCGACTGACCTGTAGGTGAGGGGACAGCCTTTGTCCACCAGGAGACAGTCTGACACTTCCTGGCCCGACTGACCTGTAGGTGAGGGGACAGCCTTTGT
>JAODLD010000124.1:31274323-31290939 GCA_026781065.1 Mormyrops boulengeri
AGGAGTATCCATCAGCTGTGACAGGGCTGAGAGGAGTGTCCATTATCTGTAAGAGGGCTGAGAGGAGTATCCATCAGCTGTGACAGGGCTGAGAGGAGTATCCATCAGCTGTGACAGGGCTGAAAGGAGTATCCATCATCTGTGAGAGGGCCAAGAGGAGTATCCATCAGCTGTGAGAGGGCCGAGAGGAGTATCCATCAGCTGTGACAGGGCTGAGAGGAGTGTCCATTATCTGTAAGAGGGCTGAGAGGAGTATCCATCAGTTGTGACAGGGTTGAGAGGTGTATCCATTAGTTGTGAGACGGCTGAGAGGAGTATCCATCATCTGTAAGGGGGCTGAGAGCAATATACATCATCTGTGACAGGGCTGAGAGGAGTATACATCATCTGTCAGGGGGACAAGAGGAGTATCCATTATCTGTCGGGCCTGAGAGGAGTATCCATCATCTGTCAGAGGGACAAGAGGAGTATCCATCAGCTGTGACTGGGCTGAGAGAAGTACCCATTATCTGTGAGAGGGCAGAATGGAGTATCCTTTATCTGTCAGAAGGCCGTGAGGAGTATCCATCACCTGTAAGGGGACTGAGAGGAGTATCCTTCATCTGTGACAGGGCTGGGAGGAGTATCCATCAGCTGTGACAGGGCTGAGAGGAGTATCCATTATCTGTGAGACAGCTGAGAGGAGTATCCATCATCTGTGACAGGGCTGAGAGGAGTATCCAATATCTGTGACTGGGCTAAGAGGAGTATCCATCAGCCGTGGCAGGGCTTAGAGGAGTATCCATCATCTGTCAGGGGGCTGGGAGGAGTACCCATCATCTGTCAGGGGGCTGGGAGGAGTATCCATCATCTGTCAGGGGGTTGAGAGGAGTATCCATCATCTGTAAGGGGGCTGAGAGGAGTATCCATCATCTGTGACAGGGCTGAGAGGAGTATCCATCATCTGTCAGAGGGACAAGAGGAGTATCCATTATCTGTTGGGGCTGAGAGGAGTATCCATTGTCTGTCGGGGCTTAGAGGAGTATCCATCATCTTTGACAGGGCTGAGAGGAGTATCCACCAGCTATGACAGGGCTGAGAGGAGTATCCATCAGCTGTGACAGGGCTGAGAGGAGTATCCATTATCTGTGAGACGGCTGAATGGAGTATCCTTTATCTGTCAGAAGGCTGTGAGGAGTATCCATCACCTGTCAGGGGACTGAGAAGAATATCCTTCATCTGTGACAGGGCTGAGAGGAGTATCCATCAGCTGTGACAGGGTTGAGAGGAGTATTCATCATCTGTTGGGGCTGAGAGGAGTATTCATCATCTTTGACAGGGCTGAGAGGAGTATTCATCATCTTTGACAGGGCTGAGAGGAGAATCCATCGGCTGTGACAGGGTTGAGAGGAGTATCCATCAGCTGTGAGAGAGTTAAGAGAAGTACCTATCATATGTGATAGGGCTGAGATGAGTATCCATTATCTGTCAGGGGGCTGAGAGGAGTATCCATCATCTGTCAGTATCTACTGAGTATTATGTGAAAGTTTCTGCTATATGTTCATTCTGTGTGAAGACCAGCTGCAGCATTTACAGCTGTGATGAAAATGAAGCAGATGGAGAGCACAATGAGTAAAAAATGGTCTCCAGACAGTGGAGCGGCCCGTGGCTTTGCAGCGAGACTGACACAGACGCATTAGTAACCTCTGAGCGCTTCTCCTTTCATAGCTGTGCTAGGTAACAGGAGATTAACCAGCCAATCACAGCGCCTCATAATGCACGCTACCAGGCGCTACATCATTTATTTGCCAAGCATCCATTTTTCATCTGAAGTGATGCTACCCATTTATAAAGCTTCCTGTTTATTCATGCTGTTTTGTCAGTGATGCCACACTTTCTCTCTCGCTTTACCTACTACGCCACCTGCTGGTTGAATCTTTGCCTCTTGTCTGGTCAATCTGACAGTATCAGGCTGCTTTGATGGGGTCAGGGTTGATATCAGGCTGAGTTTGGCAGCGGTTCAGACAAGCCCCATCGATCCTGCCCTCACTTAAAAGAAATTCCTCTCTGGATTCTGTGAGGTTTGAGTTTGCCAGATGCTTCCACCTGCCCACTGCGGCTCGCTGAGAAAATTCTAGAAAAGGGTGGACAGCCATTTGAAAAACTGCTGTTTGAAGGCTGGTTTTCAGCAAGAGCTGGAAGAGTTCAATGAAACCTTTATAGCAGACACACACACACACGCACACGCACACACACACACACACAGACACACACACACACACACACACACACACTTCACACACTTGTGTTCATATGTTTGTGGGGACTCTCCATTCATTTCTATAGGAAAAATCCTAATCCCAGCAGTGACAACATTAACCTCTGCCCAGCCCTAACCTTAACCATAAGTAACCAAAAAAAAGCAGTACTACCTTGGAACACAAACTTAATCTGTTCCAGAAGGCTGGTTGAGTTGAGATTTGGTCGAGGTCAAAGTCAAATTTCCCCATAAGAAATAATGTAAATGAATTTAATTTCATGTGCCAGACCCCCAAATGATTGCCTATTTAAACCTATCTACCTGTATACCTGATTAATGATAAAAAGTATTAACAGTAAATTTAAAACGAATAAACACATAAAAAACACAATACACATACAAAAGCAATAAACATGAAATAAATGACAATTTATGAGCACTTTACCTGTTTTGAGGTGAGCTGATGGCATAGTGGCAGTGGCAGGTGGAGAGGAGGAGGGATGGAAGGGTTACTGTCTGGAAAGGGAGATGCGTCTTGATCCATACAAGTTTTAACAGGTCTGTTTTGTTTTATCTTGTTCTGAGTTTTTGGTTGAGTTGCGGCTAGATTTTTGTCTACCAACCCATTTGAGGTCCGAATTGGTAGAGTTGAACGTGTCTCGACCTATACAAGTTTTAGCGGGAATGTTCGAGTTCCAAGAATTCGGTCAAGGTACAAGTTGAAAAAAATTTGACAGACCCGTTTCACATCTGAGTTGGTTATTTAGATTTTTTGATTGCATTCACAGATATTTCCTAAAATTAAGTCTCCCCTTGTGGGGACCTAGAAAAATTTCCCCACAAGGCACAAAATAACAGGCTATTGTCACATTTTGGGAATATTTCTCTCTGAGGGACCTGTTTGAAGGTGCAGGGCTGATTGACTCATCTTTTCCTTCCCTTGGATGTGCCTTCACTGAGGCTCTTTAAGTAACTTTGGCTAATTTATCGCATCCAAGGCCTCACAGGGTGTGATTGCATTCCCTTGCTGTCCCCTCCCTGGACTACTGGAGCACCAGCAGGATTATGGGAAATCGATACTTCACTTCTGCGGTCCGCTTATTCCAAGGGCTTCCTTTGAAGTGTTTCGTAATTAGAGTAGCAAGTACGAGGATTCGTCTGTGCAGAACGCCTTTGAAATGTGCCCTGACATGGAAACAGAGAAACTCCTTTCTAGGATTCACTGGGACAAACATGACCTTTGACCCTGTGACCCCTCTGTTTGAATCATCTAAAGGCTTCACTGGCAGTATACTGACTAAGGAGGAATGACTCTTAACCTGGTAAATGACTTGTTAGTTATCCTATCTTGTCTACTGCTACATTTCCCATCTGTTGGCACATGATCACTGCCCTCCGTAACTGTGTAATTTCACTGTAGAAGGGATAATGGTTTCTGCAATTAAGCAATCAAAAGAGTGCATGAAAATTTTATGAATACATTTCATTAATACTGTATCATCAAACCGTTATTCTTAATCTAATAACTTGCTTGGGTGAAGATCTCTCTGTTCATCCATATTTAATAACTAAATTCACCAAATGAAAAATCCTCTTTTAATCACTGGAGCTGAGGTGAGATAAACACGCCTGAACATATATGTGTGTAAAGATGAAAACATAGACAGCAATGGCTCTCTGCTCTGGTTTAAATATCACTACTGACTCCCCGGGTCCATACCCGAATACACCAGTACTGAGACTGGGGTGTTCTATTCCTGGTGTTGCTGTCATTTGTCTGGTTCTCTTTGAGCTTTGCTGAAAGGGCCTGATTTTTGATCATTTTCTACTTGTCCTTCCAGATCAGGGTCACAAGGGGCCCTGGAGCCTATCCCAGTTAGCACAGGGCGCAAGGCTGGGGTACAGCACAGTTGGCATGCCAGTCCATCACAGGGCAGGGGACACCCTGGACAGGATGCCAGTCCATCACAGGGCACAAGGCAGTGGACACCCTGGACGGGATGCCAGTCCATCACAGGGGCAGGGGACATCCTGGACAGGATGCCACTCCATCACAGGGCACAGGGCAGGAGACACCTTGTACAGGATGCCAGTCCATCAGATACCATCCAAAAAACTGTCCCCACAATGTCAAAATAACAGGTTTTTATTACATTATTAATATATATGTACCCCCCCACCCACACACACACACAGACACACACACAAACCAGAATACCTGATGGGGGGGGGGGAGGCATGGAAATGGCACACACACTGAGCAGCAGGAGAATTCGAACCCCCAACACTGAAGGTTTGGCTGAACTTCACAGAGCCACTCAGGAACAGGAACGAGAGTCAGATTGGGGAAGAAGAAGCACACTCACCAAATGCTTATGTTCACCGGGTGGAGGCTGCACAGCTCAGGGGGGGCATGGGGTGGGGGGGGGAATGGAATGCTGCCTGCTCCAGGCTCAGTGGGGGGTGCGGGGAGCTTAGCTAACCACACGGCAGCATTGATTTTACACTCAGAAATGCTGATTTCTGAGCCAGCATCAGCCACTCATTCTCGTTTTGACTAAAGCCTTAAACAGAGCAGTTTCAGACAGAACCTTTGCAATTAGGCAGAAAGGCCCCCAGGAGAACCCCCTGATAGCTTGTTGTTCCGTCACTGGAGGGGGACAGCAGCCGACCCGGCCATACCTCTGTGAGTGAGTTGTGCTCATGTGGTGATCCTGTGTGTAACGCATATTCTGGTGTCTCACCTGTGACCGTGGTTATGTAGGTTCATTACCAGCACGGGCTGCACTAGATGTCGTATCATGTTTTTATGGAAAAGATGGGCAACTGCATTTCTGGAGAGGGATCCGTGTCGAGCAGGTGGATGTGTTCAGACAAGAACTGTCAAAATCAGTTCATATTCACCAAATGGGCAGTGGGTGGTTATCTGGGGCCAGCGTCTGGCTCAGTGGGTTACGCTTCTGTGCTTGTGATCAGAAGGTTGCTAGTTCAGACCCAGCCTTAGCACATCTGTGGGTCCTTCAGCGATGCCGTCAACCCCCAGCTTCCTGGGAGCTGCTATGGGGGGCTGCCCTTTGTGTCCAGCTTACTTTCACCTACAGAAAGCAAGTTGGGGGAGGTGCAAAGAGACTTTCCCCATGGGGGTCAATAAAGTATCAATTATTATTTACAATCCTCAGATTAAGGTTTAGGGAATGCTATTTTAAAATCCCTCTAAATGCATAAACCATGGAGGCAAATAACATTTCCAGCAGAAGGGGAAGTGCATCAGAGCTGCGAGGTGAATCCCATTCACTCAATCGATATCTAGACCACCATCAGGTCAGGCTGGAATCCGCAGGCTGAATATCGAACATTCCTTTTCAGAATTTAATGCACATGTGTTCAGAGAATAAGAAAACACAGAGGTGCACAGAAGGTGAAGGAGCTAAACTGACGTTTTAACTGAAAGGCACACGATTCACTGTAAGAACCCCGGCATAACTTACACTCAGCAAGCGTGGTACTTAATACAATACAAAATACACCACTGACGGTTTTCACTGACAGCTCACCACCAGGAATGCTGTGCTCATCTAGAATAAAGGCAGCACAGTGATGTCAGATGTCGCATCCCACCTTTGGCATATTAATTTCAGGGGGGCGGAGGAGGGACCAGGCTTGGGCGGTATTATGGTAATACCGTATACCGTGGTATTTTTGGTCAAAAATGCTCCAACTGAGAACTACTGGGGTAGCACTGTTTTCTTTTAAAATACTGTCAGTATACTGCACAGTAATGACTGGACGATATGATACAATTAATTAATTGTACCACCGTCTGAGTGGGGTGGGTTCATGGCGGTAAAACTTCCGCCTAATACCGCAATTGAATAGTGGAGTGGAGTGTGTCACACCTCATCGTCCAACCCCTTCGTGTGCCACGCCTACCTCGTTAACCCTGTGTGGAATCCTTCCGTTTTACCAGCTGTTCCACGTTTCCTGCCTTCCATCTTGTGTATTTCAGTCCGCGTTCAAGTCTGTAGCCCCAGTCTTGTCATTGAAGTACTCGTTCTGTTATTCGTCTGTCCTGAATTATCCCTGTCATTTGGACTTTTGCCTATCCGCCTGTGATTCCCCGATCCCTGCTTGCTCACCCCGACAGCGCAGCGTGACAGAGTGGTTCTTCATGACTCAAATGTAAGCTGGTGACCACCTGACCATACCATTCGACAATGCTTTCCGTTCAACCTTCGAAGAATGTAGTCAGAACAGTAAGAGATCATTTGACAGACTCCCGTTACACCGCCATTACTGTCAGAAAAGTAAGGGATCGGAAACCCCAACAGCAATTACAGCTAGAAGGAATTTATGGGAAAAATAAGATTTAATCTTTGCTGTTATAACAGTTGGGCAGATTTTAGAATCTTTCCCTTCAGAGCTTGGCACATAAATCAGATCCGTAAATGTGACAGAAGTGTGTGCAATGTCTTCATTAAAATGGCTTTTCTCCTCTATAGATTACACCCGTTCCCACCCATGGCTTCTTCTCTTATACTCCATATTTGGTGGAATATTTTTGATTTCTTGGCCACTAGCAGATCACTCATTTGTAGTTATTTTACTGTACCTTTAATGGATTTTCTCGCCGTCCTCTTTGCCCACTAGCAAGGACCTGTATCACAACGCTGGAGTTTTGGGTTAGCAAGATAAGATTTAAGTGAATGAAGATAAAATCCACTAGAACTGGGGTGCATTAAATCCAATAATTTATCTCGCTAACCAACAAATCTCGCTTAGTGACACAGGCCTTAGATTATTTACTTGTAGTTGTTTTATTGTTTGTTTGGTGCTTTTTCTCCATATCATCTTGGACACTAGCAGCCCGTGGATTTGAAGTCATTTTCTTGTTCGTTGGGTGGATTTTCCAGCGTTTGTTTCCGCAGCTGCAAGGCTACACGAAGCAGCCTGTCCACTCGAGTGAATCCACTGTGATGCTATTATTATCTCCAGCAGGCGAAGCTGAGCACCATGCTGAGGGGCCTCCACCTTGTCCGAGTGCCCCTGGGTCCTAAAAGGACCCCCCCAGAGCAAGATGCAAAAAAACCATGGAAGCAGGACTCTACAAAAAACACAGAAGGGATTTTCCATAGTGCAGAAGCAGAAGCAGCAGAAACTGGCTCGTTCTTCTTCTTGTCAAAGTATTTTTTCACTGAGGATCCACCAGGGCCCATAAACCTGAGGAAGAGGAGCTGCCGAGGCCCATTACCTCGAGAAGGAGGCCCCTCTGGGGCCTGTAACCCTGAGGCAGAGGCATAGAGCTCTTTTCATCCTTAATGTTAGTGCTGTACCTTCACATGATACCCCTCTCCTTCGCATGCTCATTGCAGTAACCTTGGCAACTTCTCTCTCTTTGCTCTCTCTCTGCTTATTCTTCTCTGTTCTTTTTCTGTCTTACCCCCCCCCCCCCCCCCCATTGGCAGATGTAATGAGGAGGTGAAGATCTCCAGCCTTGGAAATGTGATGGATGAGCATCTGTGAAACTGGACGTGAAACTGTCAGACGAGCCATGTCCCCTTTTAGTCATGTAACTGACAGAAAAGCCCCGCCCCCTCATAGGACTGACACTCTGATGCGCTGATACTCTGACACTCTGATACCAGACTGACACTCTGACACTTAAACACCTTGTGTCTGTCCTACCCTGGTCCATGTGTCATTTTCTTGTTTGGGCAGCAGGTGTCACTGGTCATCTCATCTCATGTTATTTCCCAGGTTTGTTAGCTCCTAGTGTGTGTGGTTCCTTGTTTTTGCTCCTTTTTGTCTCCTTCTAGTTCTGTTCCATATCCATGTTTCTAGTCGTTCCTAGTGTTCGTGTTCAGTTGTGTTACCCTGTGGTTGTTACCATGTGTTAATTAGTGCCCTGCTCTGCTTCAGTCTTCCTAGTTGTAGTTTTAGTGTTAGTTTTCCTTGTGATTAGTTTCAGTTAGTTCTTGTTTTACCTGATTTGTTTTTGACCCCTTGTGGTCCCTTAATTTTCTGGTTCTCCTTTTATGTTCTGTTTTGTGTAATAAAACAGTTTTTTTTTTTGAGAGCCGCTACGTGGATCGTGCTTCCCTTTGCCATTCCAAGCCATAACACCTTAATGGTCTAACACTCTGACACTGGGACCCCCTGACACTCTAACACCCTCACACTTTGACACCCTCACACTGACACTCTGACAGTCTGACATTCTGCCAGCCTGGAAGTTTGACACTCTTATACTCTGACACTTTGACACCCTCACACTCTGACACATTGACACTCAGTCACCCTCATACTCTTACACTCTGACACCCTCACACTCTGACACCTTGACACCCTCATACTCTTACACTCTGACACCTTGACACCCTCATACTCTTACACTCTGACACCTTGACACCCTCAAACTCTGACACTCTGACACATTGACACTCTGTCACCCTCATACTCTTACACTCTGACACTCTGTCACCTTCATATTCTGACACTCTGACACATTGACACTGTCACCCTCATACTCTTACACTCTGCCACTCTGTCACCTTCATACTCTTACACTCTGACACTTTGACACCCTCACACTCTTACACTCTGACACCTTGACACCCTCATACTCTGACACTCTGACACATTGACACTCTGTCACCTTCATACTCTTACACTCTTACACTCTGACACTTTGACACTCTCACACTTTACTCCCTTGATTTCCACATACAAACATCCTAAGTGCCAGTTTGTCTGTAGTCATGCTGCTTTCTGTTATCCCTTTTTCATTATGCATCTTGTACTGCTGTATGTATTATTTTGTTTTTAATGTTTATCTGGCACTCCAATCTCAGCAACACTCTTCCAGCTATGGGGTTAATACAAGCTTTCTTTATTGCCATGTGCACATGGTACGATGTTTTGGGAGTGCAGAATGGGCCTTCACAGTCCAGCTCTGATTTTAATCAAACCGTCTCATGAGTTTAAGCTGAAGTTTCTCTCGCTTCTTGAGTAGCAAACTTTCTCGCTTCTTCAGCAGTTGTCCGACTGTAAGATCACGGAGGAAGTGGTTCTCTGTGTCATTACTCAAAGTCAAGCTAATGTGCACCTTGGGTTTGATTGTTTACAGCGTGGAACTCATTTCAGTGTGGCTAAGAAAAGCAAGAAGAACATGGGAGCAGACAGGGCCTGGAGGACAGTTCTTGGACTGCACAGGCTGTACACTGAGAGGAACAGCCTCATTCTTCCACAATGAACCCCCCCCCACCCCCATCAGCATTGGCTCTCCCTCTGTATGGCAATACCCGGGTCAGAGGCTGCTGAAAGCACGTGTCACCCTCCAGGACAAGCAGTTTGAAGATGGATGGATAGTTGGATGGATCTATCTATCTATCTATCTATCTATCTATCTATCTATCTATCTATCTATCTATGGGTGCTTGTTCATAAGGTTGGGGGGGTGAATTCTAGGGACAGAGCTGCAGGTTTGAGGGGGAGCTACAGGGACCCTCCTGGTGTAAAAGCGACCCACGTCTGGCCCTCTGCTCCACTTCTCTGGTGCCTCCTCCTCCTATTTTTAAGGATTTTGTACAGGGGGGTGACAGTGAGGCAGGAGGAGCCGTTCAGGTAACAGCTTGGTAACTGCCGCTGATCAGAAATCGTGGAAACCCTAACCATAACCTTAACCCTAACCATAACCTTAACCCTCCTCTGCTAATCCTGACCAGGAGGTTGCAGGTTTGAGTCCTTTTTAAATTGAGCTATTTCAATAAAATGTAAAATCTGTGTAAGTAAAGCAAAATATGGTCCTTTGAATTATATTATCTACAAAGGCAAAGGAAACACATTTGTTATTTATTTGTATAGCTTTGCTGACACTGGGTTTCAGCTCTTGTTCCCAAAATTATCTTGCATTTGTTCCTGGTTCCTTGTTGGAAGGTCAGACTGACAGTATTTCCTCAGCTGGCTCCTTGAGAGCTGTATGCTTGTGATGTACAGTCTGCCTCACTTATACAGTAAATTGGTTTTGACAAAAGTATCTACTAAATAAATATAAACGTAAATGTAAGCTGTTCTTCAGGATAAAGAACATTAAGCAATGATACTACAGTGAACCACCAGGGAGCGCTCAAGGTAAAACTCAAACCCTGGTCTCTCACACAACAGGTAGCAACTGTAACCACACAAGCAGCAGGGTGGGGCATCACCTCTCTTCAGCCTTGGCAAAAAAGGTAAATACAGGGAAACATCTCTGTGCTCTGTGTTTTGGTAGTTTTAAACTGTGTTCTGGTGGTTTTAATCATTGTGTTCTGGTTGTGTTAACCCTGTGTTCTGGTGGTTTTAATCATTGTGTTCTGGTTGTGTAAACCCTATGTTCTGATGGTTTTAATCTCTGTGTTCTGGTTATGTTAACCCTGTGTTCTGGTGGTTTTAATCATTGTGTTCTGGTGGTTTTAATCTCTGTGTTCTGGTCATATTAACCCTGTGTTCTGGTGGTTTTAATCTCTGTTCTCTGGTACTGTTAACCTGTGTTCTGGTGGTTTTAATTTCTGTTCTCTGGTACTCTTAACCCTGTGTTCTGGTTCTGTTTATTTCTGTTTTCTCACTCTTTGGTACTAACTTGAGTACCCTGCAGTCCTTGGGCCTCCAGCTGCATAAATTGGGCTGGGAGGGAGAGAGACTCCATATTATATAAAGCAGTAGTTCATGAGAAGGTCCTCAGCAGAACTGCCTACAAAAGAGTCCCTTCACTTGCTGAAGGACGAACAGAATGCCTCAGAGTTCCGTGTGCGAGAGATGCAGATAAACTCTTTCTGTGTCCATTCGAAATGCTTGTGAAAATTCAAGGGCACCCGCTTTTCAAATTATATTTATATATTTAGAAAGACAGAGAGGATTCTGGGCCCCATGCTACGTCGGCAGTGATGGAGGAACACGACTCTGCATATCAGGAGAGAGGACAGAAACACGGTCCACCAGGGGGCAGCGCAGACATGTAACCGCTCTGTCTAGCTTTGTCTCTCAGGTCGCTCTCCACCTTTGTTGATGCCTCTTCTTGCTTTTCTCCTGCCCTCAGTCAGAATGAGCTGTTTTGCCCGAATAAACCCAAGGATAATAGTGGCCATTCAAGCACCGGTGAGTTTCAGACAAAGACCGCTCTGGATGTTTTCAGCTTCTGTAATCTGGGCATGCGGCACATTCAGTGTACACCTGGCATTGAGCGGAAGGCGGTATTCATAGTAATGACACGGTTTGCGTTCTGAACCTTGTGCGTCTGTGCAGGCCAGTCGGTTCAGAGTACAGAGAATGCAGAGAAGCTTTGAACAAATGACACTCTTTGGTCTGTAAAACTCAGATGTAAAAATGCACCTTTCAGAGAGACATGATAGAAAGTTGGGTGGGGGTCTTCATGATGTACAGCCTGACCTGAAGACCTGAAGCCCAAGCAGCGGGGGTGGGGACTGAGATGACTTACTGTAACCCTGTCAAAAACAATGTTGCACGAATAAGCACCAGGTGCTGATAATAAAATGACGCTGTTAAATAAATGCTGTGACAAAGTGGCAAATATACAGAGGCAGCCTGAGAGTGTGCTGATTCTAACGTGATGGACTGTAAGGTGCCATGATGCTCCTCCACCAGCTTGGGATGCTTCTAGCTCCTCAGGCTATGGTCATCCACTGGCTAGGGGGAATTTTCACCTCCATCAGCTTACCCAGAATAACTGAAGAAAGGGCTTCAATGGCTTCGGGCCAGTATAAAAGCTATAGTGCGATAAGAGAGAATCATATGGCTGCATGTGTGGAAATAAAAAGCAGTTTAATGGGAAGGAAACGTTCTGAGCGGGACATCAGCCAGATTGGGTCGCAGGACCTCACTTATAGACGAGAAGCTCTCTGTCCAAACGGCTCTGTCCTGGGTCTCCCTCTGCTTGGCTTAACACGCACATGATGAAGATCTTCCCTGCTTCACCGCAGCAGAACGACGTGTCCCGCTGGAAGATGCCTGCGGCGAGATGCGGACGCAGAGCTTTCCAGGAAAAGGCACCAGCAGGATGTCATTCTGTAAGCTGCAGGGAACGCCCGATGATGAGGTCACTTCTTCGATCAATCATACAGACAGGAGGCACAGTGAGGTCTTCGGAATCCTTTATTTTCTCATGAAAACTTTACAAAACATTTTATATGATGAGAGAAGAGTCAGGGAGCTGGTGGCCACGATACAGATATCAACCGATGAGGAAAGGGACAGTGCGCAGTGATTTGGATATCAGCCAATGAGGAAAAGGACAGTGTGCAGTGATTCGGATATCAGTCAGTGAGGAAGGGGACAGTGTGCAGCATCCACAGCTGTGGAGAGGAAGGAGGGGGTAGGATGGAGGGATCCGTTGCACACATAATGCACTTGGAGACACCAGGGACAGACTCCACCAGAGAGTAGGGATTCAGACAAGAGACAGGCAGACAAACAGACTGGGGATAAGAGGCAGACAGAGTGACAGGCAGAAAGACAGAGAGACAGACAGGTAAAGATACAGATGATACAGAGAGACAGGCAGTCAGACAGATAGACAGACAGAGATGCAGGCAGTCAGTCAGAGACAGACAGGTAAAGATACAGATAATACAGATAGACAGGCAGTCAGACAGAGAGACAGACAGGCAGGCAGGCAGTCTAGAAACAGATAGAGAGATAGACAGACAGAGAGACAGGCAGGTGGATAGTCAAGAAACAGACAGACAGGCTGTACCATAGACAGATGCATCTGGGGGGAGGGGGGTTCCCTGTGGTCCATACAACCTGGTTTGCTGAGACAAGACAGTAGAGACAGGAATGGTCCATCTGCTCCCTTTTAATATAAATGATATGTGGCATGTGGTGGGACAGAGTAAGAGAGAGACAGTCGCAGTACTGACACTGCATGTGTGAACAGGGCCTCAGAATCAGGTCAGTACTGACACTGCATGTGTGAACAGGGCCTCAGAATCAGGTCAGTACTGACACTGCATGTGTGAACAGGGCCTCAGAATCAGGTCAGAACAGAGTGACTCCATGGCATGTTCCAGAAGCCCATTAATATGCCCAAAGAGGTCCTGTCGACCACTATGGCTACAGTTTGCCCTCATGTCAACATGGAGACCCTTTCTGGAGAAATGATTGACTATATCCACTGACTATATCCCTTTGGTATTCCCCCTGCAGAGTGAATGTTCAACCAGGTGCTTTATGGGAAGTGAGTCTCAGGAAAGTGCTGGCACAGAAACACTAGAGTGAGTCTTTTCTGGTAATTTCCAGCATGTGACATGGATGCTTGAATGACAGACCCCCCTACTGATCCCCTTTGCCATCACCATCTATACAAACAGCTCCCAAACACAGCCTTTGTGCCGTCCAGCATCAAAGTAACTTAAACAGTGTGATATTGCTCAGTGAAAAGTCTGTGTGGAGCCCAAGAAGCAATTTTCTGTAAGCATGTTGCTTCCTTACACCATGTATGCACTGTAATGTTACATAAACGTCAGTGGGCCGGTTTTAAGGCGATACGCTGGTATATATTCTAGGTGTTACTTTACAGGGCGTGTGTCGTCTTCTGGATTGTTCTGCTTACGCTGTGAGAGCGCCTGTCTGTCAGAAATGCCGCCATAAAAACTCTTTCTTCTCTAGCTTGCCTCAGGCGAGACGAGCGCGCAGAAAGCAATTAGACCAAGATGGAAAGGGAGGCAGTGAGCAGAAGGGAAAGCCAAAAGGAATAATAGATAAAGGAATCGTGCATAAATTCCAGGCAAAGCAACACGACGCTGCAGTTAATGGGGGCTGGACTTGATGGCAGAATTTCAGTGCCTCATCTTGGGGATCTCTCTCACAGGGCATTGTGGGAAATCTGCTGACGCACATGTCCACCATGCATGTGAGATGCGAGACACACACAGAGGCTGTCACTCGCCAAAACATGCAGCAAGCCCACACACTCCTCTATAGGCCTGTCAAACACACACGCACATGCTTTTCCAGAGGAGAGCTGTTAGTGGTCTTCTTGGGCACTGGGGATGAGAAAAGTGAGGCTTCATGTTTTTGTAGATGCTGGTGGACTCTCACCAGGAGCGTGTGGAGAAAGGCAGATGCAACCCAGTTTGGGGATTGAGGGGGCAGATAAGGTTTTCAAGTTGGCAAAGAGCAAACTGGCCAAATGTCACAGCATGACAGCTTAGGTGCTCCGTAACCTGGCTGCCAGGACAGCGCCCTCCATGGGCCTGGGGCTGTGCCTGCAGATATTAGTGTATGTATGTGTGAGATGGCCTTCAGCCCCCACCCCCCTGCCAAGTTCAGTGAAAACGTGGGAGGAAATGTGAGGATCTGCAGGAAACCTAACAGGAGACAGAAAACACAAATCGACATGGTGAGTGTACCCCCCATCGAGTCAACCTAACCCTAACTCCCCATCTCCCCACCAAGTCGGTCTGTCCCAGACATCCCACCTCTCCCGGAAGTTCTGGGAGTCTCCCGCAACTTGACAGCAGCTCCCTGGCACCTGCAAATGATGCGTAGTATCCCAGAAACCTGTTCTTCTTAGGCGGCATGATTTTTTACCATTGCAATCACGCCCCAAATTTTACCACCACTCTCTAGCCTCAGTCAGCGAATTTTACCCGCCCACCCCAGTCGGCACTATATATATATATACGGTATTACCTTTAATACCAGCCAAGCACTGGCTAGCACACCCGCCCTCCCAAACGCCTCTTATTTGTCTCCCTGAACATGCCTAAGGTGGGATGTCTGCTGTCCATCCTTCCACCCACTTAATTCATCAGCATTTCTGACAAACACAAGAGGAGCCAGTCATGGCTGACGGCATGTTCTTCAGACACCTCTCTGCTTCTGTATGTTTCTTAAGAATACGTTGAAATAAAAAAAAAAACAGTCTACAGTAAAAAAGACAGAAAACAGATTCATCATAAGCAAACATACACAAGATGGCCGACATCACATTGACATCATTATTGCCCAGCCAATAAAATAAGCTTTTATGTTAAATTGACCCTCTGTTCCAATCAGATGCTTTTTACTGCTGTGATTCCTGTCTCATTTGGCCCTCACTCAAAAAATGGCGTAGAACATAACATTAATATCGATCTTACAGAGAAGTCACCCTAAAGAGACAGACTAGGAACAATCACAATTCAAATCAGACTGAAGGCTAGTTTAGTTTAAACCCTTTGAACCATCTGACTGGTGATGCCTGAGACCTCTCCTTAGTCATTCGGTGCCGTTCTGTCCCTGGAGTTCCCTTCAGTACATGGCTCCAGGTGACGTGCTCCTTCATCAGAGACTGGCCCAAAATCCGAGGGTGCAAAAGGTAGGCTAAAGCCCTGGCAGGAATGGCATTAAAGCAATGGTCCATGTGAGTGGGCAGGTTTGGGCTGATCTTCATGACTGAGGTCTTTGGTTCAGGTTCCTCTTAGCCAGTGAGAACAAGATCACATTTATCCATATAGAACAGAGAAAGATCCTGTTTCCTCAACTTGGGCTCAGCAGCGGATAGTGAACCATGCTTCCAAAGATGCCATGACCTCATTCTCTTGTGAGTTCCGTTTGACGGTGTTTCTCACCAAAGGATAACTGCCATGCTACTCCCGAAGTCCTACCCGCAGCTTGAAATGTTTAGCTTAAAAAAAGACACATGAGATGACAAAAATTGATATAGCCTGGACTCTGGGCCCTGGGGTCTGCCCTTCCACTATCTGTCAGCTGTTCTTAGAGCACCCACTATGGTGTAGGTGTAAATGTGTGAGACTGGCCCAGGCTTACGGGAACAGAAGCTGGCGTAGGATTGTAGAAAGGAGGGGAATAGTTTCTCTGAACTCAGGGACACTGCCTCACATGCACGTGGTCATGGGGTCCTCCAGCCTGCGGTGGCGCTGTTTCCAGTGTGACCTCCAAAACAACAAAAAAAAAGTTATTAAAATAGCAAAAACAAGGAGGGTGCCCTCTCATCCACTGAGCATGGCTCCTGCACTGGGAGCCAGGTAGAGCCTTTAGAAAGACAACGGACAAAAAGAAGACATTCTGCTCAGCTTGACTGACCATTCAGAAGAAGACAAGAAAGATGATGAGCAGAAGGTGGGGCCCAAACACAATGTGGCGGGGTCAAACTCTTTGGAACCAGGGCTAAATGTACTGAAGGACATGTGCTGTGGAGTCAAACACACTGAAAGTGGGGCCAGATGCACAGAAGGCAGGGCCAAACACGCTGAAGGTGGGGCCAGATGCACAGAAGGCAGGGCCAAACACGCTGAAGGCGGGGTCAGATGCACAGAAGGCAGGGCCAAACACGCTGAAGGTGGGGCCAGATGCACAGAAGGCAGGGCCAAACACGCTGAAG
>JAODLD010000124.1:31291039-31335003 GCA_026781065.1 Mormyrops boulengeri
GTGGAATCAAATTGTGTGGAGGTGGAGCCGAAAATGCTGAAAATGCTGGAGGCAGAATCAATTTGCCGAAGGCAGGGTCAAACCACATTGAAGGTGGGGTCAAATTCTGTGAAGGCGGGGCCAAACACTCTGGGCCACATAGAAAAACTGAAACTCACTCTCGGACAGTGTTGTGCTGATGTCAGATCATGTTTCCATATATGGGAAATGCGTCATCTGACCTGAGGGCCTGAGACTCGTATCATGTCACTCAGTTGGAAAGGACAGCGCGATGTTGTAGTACAATTCAGCAACAAGTCCAGGCAGTAGTTCTCAGCACGGACACCCTCCTTTATTGTCTCTTCCGCTCTACATTAAATGCACAATCGCCGGATCAGAGCAGAAAGAATCAGTGATTAAGCAGCACTGGCTCCTCCCTCTTTCATCGATGTTCTTCTTGCTAATGAGTCATTTCAACTAGTTTGTCGGCAAATCAAAGGAGAGCAACTGAGTGTGAATGAGGACATGATGGCAGGATCAGTCAGAGGCGTCGTTTAAGCGGCTGCTGTCACGGAAACGACACTGGCATCATTTTCACCCAGTGATGCTCTCGATCACAACAGACCTGAATCTCTCATTTATGTCTAACAAGCATTAATGACATCAAACAGGAGCCTTCCCTGTTATACATTACACAGCAGTGCTGTATGCTGTAAATACGCAGTACAAACACCGTACCTGCTCATTTCTGAGCCCTGATGATGGTGCCTCCGGTGGCGTCTGACTGTAATAACACAGAGCCCTAAATAACATTTGTCATAAGCTAAAGTCAAAACTGTGCTGGAGGGATCAATTGAAAAAGACAATGAGGAGAGTGGTATCTCAGCGGGCAGCACTGGTGCATCACACCTCTGGGCTTTGAGGTTCGAATGCTGCTCTGTGTGAGTGCATGTGTATGTGGATGTTCTCTCAGTGTTTGACAGGTTTCCTCCGGGTACCCAGGTTTACCCTCACAGTACAAAGACATGTAGTTAGTTTAGATGGTATCTCTTATTATCCTGATATGTGTGTATGTACCGATGCGATGGACCGCCATCTTGTCTTGCATGGACCCCAGCCCTGTGCTGCCTGCGACAGACTCCAGGGCCAGGATAAATGGTTGGGAGATGGGTGGCTTTTGGGCTGTGATACAACTGTGATGCCGAAAAAAACATTAGCAAAGTGAAAATAGAAATATTACATGTTTGAAATTAACCAGAGTCTTTAGGGATAAGACAACAGCACAGAGTCACTCCTGCGGCAAAGTGATCAGCATGGAGGAGGGAGTTTTGTTTCCCGGGAATGACTGCGGGGATGTTTTCTGCGCTGAGACATCCCTGTCAATTTGTGTGCTCAAACCGTAATTAACAGGCCGAAGCCCTGAGCGTCAGGTGACCACCAGAGACTTCAGGAAACACATTCATAGGCAAAAAGATACCATCCACAAGGGGGCGCTGTTTTACAGAAACGGCATACGTCAGAAACTTAGAGCGTGGCCTGCGGCGGGTGCTGGGTCAGGGAGACACAGCTGGAGCATTTCCAGAGGCAGGGATGCCAGAGGCAGAGGCCCAGAGGCAGAGGCCCAGAGGCGTTTTACCTCCTGAACCTGCTTCCCCATCCAAAGATGGTGCTTCATGAGCGCCCCAGCTTGAGGTTACACCACAGCCTGGGGGCTCGCTGGTGGGCAGGGTGGGGACAGCTTTGTCCACTCAGAGTAGAGGTGGAAGTCAGGTCTCTTCCCAAACGCTGGTGTGAAATGACGACCTCCCCCACCCCGCCCCCACCATGCCGTGGGGTAAAGTTGAAAACGGAGTCTGCTGTATGAACCCCACCCCCGGAGCTCTGGTCTAATGTCCCAAGCCGAGTGTGGAGCGCTCCACAGAGGGAAAGGTAACGCATGGACCCTCTCTCGGCAGTCTGAGTGTGGGTGGGGTCTGTGTGACTGTGGGAGCATGGGCTCGGGGGGGGGCAGGGCCAGATGTCTGCATGGAGCCGAGTTCCTCCAGCCCACCCAAGCCCGGGTGAGAGCCCTCGAAGGCCATGTTGAGCCTCAGCGTGGCAGCAGGCTGGTGGGCCTGGCAGTAGTCAACCAGGGGGCGCTCTTGTCTGTAGAAAGTCAGGACGCTCACCTGCTGGGGAATCTGCAGGGAGAGAAGGGAGACGGGCGAAAGAGAAGGGTAAACAGACTGAGAGATCATGTTTGCAGGAAGGTCGAGCTAGCAGATATGAGAGCTGCTGCATGAACAGCACTCTCAGAAGCCGGAACCCTCCGGAACTTCACCAACGATCATTTCATTTTTTTGGACCATTTCAAGTGAAGTTTTGCTCACAGCACTGCTCCCCTCAAATAAAACCAAGGTGGGGCCCACATACACACACACACACACACACACACACACGTTTGTATTCATATCTTTGTGGGGACCATCCATTCATTCCTACAGGGAAGAACCCTAATCCCAACAATGACACCCTTAACTCCTACCCAGCCCTAACCTTAACCATAAGTAACCAAACAAATTACAAGACTTTTGATAGTTTCAGTTTTTTGATTGCAGTCATTGATATTTGGATTTATTTTGTGGGCTCTTGAAAAAAGATTTACCACAATATGGTAAATACAAACCCGCATAAAGACACCTTTGGTGCTCTAGGGAATATCAATGAAGTCCAAAGCTGTTTCATTTATTGTTTTTTTCCTCAAAGCAAATAATAAGGCCAACATTGTTCAGAGAACTGAGACTTAATTGACACCAGTTAGGCCGATCATCATGGTGGCCGCTTCCTCAGTGCAGTAATGATGAATTGAGGCCTCGTGTGACAAAACGACACAGAGAAACATCCTAATTAGGAGGGAACCAGATTCAGCACATCACTATGTGTAAGTGGGACGGGACCAGCTCAAAGGAGCAAGATGTGACTGGGAACTGCTCGGGTTCAAACAGGAATCTGTACTCATTTTGGAACAGAGCCTCTGATGTGAATGTAGAGAATTTCTCTTCACCCTAACACTCACTCTCAAGGTGGAATCTCTCCATTCAACGTTCACTCTTAAGGCAGAACCTCTCCATCCTAAATCTCACTCTTAAGGCGGAACCTCTCCATCCTAAATCTCACTCTTAAGGCGGAACCTCTCCATCCTAAATCTCACTTTTTAGGTGGAACCACTCTAATGTAATCATCACTCTTAAGGCGGAACCTCTGTAACCTAACCCTCTCTCTTAAGGCAGAACCTCTCCATCCTAAATCTCACTCTTAAGGTGGAACCTCTCCAACCTAAGCCTCACTCTTAAGGCGGAACCTCTCCAACCTAAGCCTCACTCTTAAGGCGGAACCTCTCCACCCGAACCCTCCTCCTTAGGTCTTATGAATCTCCCAAATTTCTATTACACTGTCACCCAGCTGTGTAACCTCACAGAGCAAGACAAACTCTAAGTTGAATTTAATGGTTCTTCTCGATCACCTTTCTGGGGGCTGTGTGCCAGTGCTAGGTCGGGGGACAGGGATAGTGAGCCCAATGTTCCCTGATTGCTGGGGGACACAGTCTCTTGTGCTTGTCACCATCACAGGAGACAGATCTGAATGAGGCAGGGGTGACACCGACACCCCCAGCATTGACAGCCAGGGCTCCTGTTTCACGCTGGCTCCACCGTGCTTCAGCTGCACAGTACTGCCTTTCACAGCCCCCCCAGGACGGGGAAAATGATAACCGACCAACACTGCAGTGTGCTTCCTCTGATAGGGGTCGGCAGGGGTTATGGAACATGGATGAATGGATCATATACACTATTACTGCAAATGCCCACTTTACAGTGTTTTAGCTAGAGAGGCCTATACTGCACTCTATCCATACACATCAGTCAATGTGAAGATGTAGCTTAACGACAGGAGGAGAGGAGCAGCGTCCGGGGGAACCTCAGGCTTCGGACAGAGTGCCAAGACACTCAGGGAGGAAACCAAATGGGATTCAGCATGCAGGACTGAGACTGGAGATGTGTAACTGAGAGGAAGTCTGCTACTTAACCTGGACGCCAAGGACGGTTTTGCATCAGTCACTGGAGCAGCCTCTACAGCTAAACTGGAAGAAATTTAAAAATCAATTTCAGGGAGATAAAGGGGATCCCGCTGCAAGCAGCATCCACAAGCATCTCCCCCTCATCCTAATTAAATGGCGTCTCCTGCACGGAAGGTAATGGGACTCCAATGGTTCTGAGTGGGGTGGGGGGTGGGGGGGGTAAACTGGAGAGGCAGACCTATGTCCTGCTGAGCACAGGCTCCCTTCTGGCGTCTGCGAACATGCATCCGCTCCTGCCTGCATGTTTATCAACACAAACATACTTTACACCACTAATGCAACACCTTAGGCACTGGTGGCGCCTTGGGATTAGCTCCTGGGAAACATTGCCGATCTCACCGAACATGCCAGGGTCTGACTGAGGCGCAGGAGATAGACAGACAAGCAAAGCTGGCAGACAGAGAGACACTGGAACAGCAGACAGACAGACAGACACAGCAGACAGACAGACAAATGGAGAGGAACAGTGGACAGGCAGAAAACAAACAGAAAGACACACAAGCACAGCAGGCATATAGGCACAGCAGACAAAGCACTGAAACAGTGAACTGCCTGTCTGTCAGCCTCTCTCTGCCTTTGATCACGGTTAGCTCCAGACCCAGAGGACATCATGAACACAGAGACTCGCCATAATAAATCAGAAGGCGAGGGGAGGAGAATGACACCTTTTGGGCCCAGGATTCTGCAGAACGAGTGTGCTCAACCCAGTTGCATCTCCAGCAGAACAGTGAAGCAGTACCACCAAATCCAGAGCACTGAGCAAGGTGCATGGTGGAGCTCCTCCTGAAGGGGGAGCCACAGCTGAGGCGCTCATCGGGCAGAGGAGCACACCTTCTCCTACGCATGGCTCAGCCAGGTCATTTCAGATCTTATCGTGTGGACATATTGATCGGCTCCTTTTCGGGTAATGGGGGGGGGATGGGCAGATGTCCGTCATGAGAGTCAGAGGGTCCCTCTTATGTTCCATTTGAGCACCATAGGAGAAGCGAGTCACTGTTCGTAATTTCACAGTGTCCCAGTGGCAAAGGAATGTCAAGAAGTGGCCACAATTATTTTGTAAATGTGCATGCACAGTACTCTGACTTTTATTTCTGCATTAATACTAATACTAATAATAGGCTAAAACATAAATTAATAGGCTAAATGCACACACTCACAGACACTGATGGTCAGTCTCCTATTTTGCATAACGTAGGCTAGCATTAACAATGACATAAATAGGACCTTTTTCTGAGCTAATTTACAAAATTTAAGGCTATTAAGAAGTCAAATACTCTAAGCAAACCACCAAACAAAACTGCATTATGCGCCCTGGGCTCTATCTTCCTCTAAATGAAATCGAAATGACTAACCTAAATTGTGTAATTTACCATACATTATAGCATACTGTATACCGCTATAAAAAGACAATTAGCTTTGATGTTTTGGAAAAGTAATAAAAAAAAGGTTCTGACCATATTTAAGGGCGTTAAAGTCATGGACTTTGTTCTGTAGAACAAACTGAAAGGTGTTGGGGAATCCTTGTCATGGGAAACCAACATAACACCAGGTTACAGGCTTGTTTTAGCCTGAGAAGACTAGCATGAAGTGATTGGAAAAGTAATATATCGCCGGGCAGACAGAGGTACAGTATGTAAGCGACAGTGGTGAATGACGAGGCGGCTTATTTGGGAGTGAACAACAGCCTTTTATTAAGTCCTGTAAAGGACTAACACAAGCCCCCATCCATCCCCCAACCAAATATGATAGAGAAACACAGGGAGGTCAGACACTGGACGGTAAAGCTCACACATGGTGGGTAATTTATACAACACTAAAGACACGTGAGGATTGGACACGGTTCATGCAAGACACGGGCAAACACACATGCAACAATAGTATCTACAAACACAAGAATCTACAATAACAAATGCATACAAGGGGCTATTTACAATTACTTGCGGGGCATGCTGGGACATGCACACCCGACCAGCGCTACAGTAATATGCATCATTACAGAGTTAGTGTGAACGTGATTTTTGGACAAAGCAACAATGTGTATTACCATCTTCAGGTTCCCGGGCCTTATTCTAATACATAATGCTCTGACCTGTAACTAAATCTGCACAAGTATTTGTGGTCAATTTATAAAATCATGGGGAAAGCCCTTTTGTTGCGGTAATATATCAACTTCTTCTCTTTGATTGGTCCAAATGCCGTTTAAAATCTGTGATCCTGAAACATAACCTGCTGCGGAGCAGGTTTGGCATAAAGATTGAGTTACAGTTTTGATGTATCCCTCTGAGAATCAGCGTAGTGTTACTGCTACTTAGTCTCAAAGATATCCGGCTAAGCAAGGAATCCAGCTTTGTGAAACAAGCCCCAGACATACTCAGCAGGAACAAATTTGCTAGCCAAACACCCATCTCTTAGCAAGGTAGAAACCAATGACGTGGCTGAAATTTTGGGGGTGGCATCTGGGGTGGCTAATGAGACTGCAGGGGTGGCACTGGCCACCCCTCGGGGATCTCTGGGTGGTGATTCAGGGATGTGATCAGCTCCTACTCACTGGTCTCCTCACACACCCTGGGTCTCTTCTCCAATGTTTATCCTCTGATATTCAGCTTCAGAATGATTCTCCCTCAGCTCATGCTATTAGATTTGAACACTTCATCCACTTATCCAGCTGGTTACTTTACACGGGGAATCTCCTCTCACACTCTATTCAGGTATTCCACAAGAAGGCTCCTCCTGGGACTCCTACCAGCAGGAGAAGTTCAGGTATTAGACTGAGGCCTGCAGAACGTCCTCTCACCTCATAAAAGCGTCCATTCCAATGAACACCTAAACACTGAAGTTGTTGGTCTGTGTGAGTGGATTAAGGAGGATCAGTGGTTAGTGAGAAGTGGTGAGGGAGGGGGCAATATGACCCTTCAAGCAGAAGTGGGCTAGCTAAGATCAGTCATTTTGATAAATCAAAAAGCATTGGATCTAGGCTCCTGATAAACTAGCAGGAAGCATTTAATCCAGATTTCAATTCCAGTCCTTCACTGGAGACAGTTTCTCTGGCCAGACATGTCTGCTGTACAACATGCCCAGGGAGAAGCTACCGTATATGAACATTGAATGAACACTATGAACATGGTTTGTACACTGCAGGAACACAGTATGAACACTGCATGAAAACAGCATGAACATTGTATGAACACTACATGAACACTGCATGAATACTTAATGAACACTCTACGAAAACTATATGATCACTGTATGAATACTGTATGAACACAGTATGAAAGCTGCATGAATGCTGCATTAACTCTGTTTGAACACAGTATGAACACTGAATGAACAGTGCATGAACACCATATGAACACTGCAGGGACACTGCATGCTTTCAAATCACAGCATAAATTTGCACCTTAAATACTGCATTCCATGTGTACGTCACATGCCAGTAATTCATCCTGTCATCCTTCCAAGACCAATGTGTGCACATGTACAGGCTGTAGGAGTGTCCTGCATCATCTTGGCTCAGCAGAGGACAGAGACGTTGAGGAAGTTGTGACAGTCTATGAGAGTTACTGACAGCCGGAACCGCCCCACATCAGAATCCCTGTGTCTTATCATCCGTGCAGTGCCACCATGACATGTTTCTGTCACACCCCTGGAGCTTAAGCGCCCCCTTCAGTGAGGTCAGAAGGCAGCTGCTTGCCTGTCAGTGCTGTTCCAGAGGAGTCTCCCGAAGTGTGAAAAGAGAGCAATCAGCTTGGCAGGGCGTCACTGCGAGGAAGAGGTGGGTCGGGGCACCAGGCAGCCACCAGGGGGCGGTGTTGGGAAGTTTCAGGAAAAAGCGAGAAAGGGCGAAGGAGAGCGTGAGAGCACACTGCTTTTCACAATAGTGGCTGTTGGGGGGGTGGGAATATTTGTGAGGAGGTGGGGCTGAACTGAGGAGGCAGGTTGGTTCAAGGGGGGAGGGGGGCTCTAACCTGTATGGTGTGTGTCCTTCCCCCAGACAGTGAGGCTAAGACCCGAATTTCACCTACAGCAGCATCGCCACCCTGGGCCAAACAAGCCGAATGCCAAAAAGGAAATGGAAAAAGACATTTCACTTTTATTCAATAAGCAATATGATATGTAGAGCACAGATTAAGCATCAGTGTCAGAGTCACATTGCTCCCTCCTCAGGTTCACCTGAAATGCTGCCGTATTGCGGTTTTGGACATTAAGCAAACATATAAAAGAGAGAGCAGGACGTATGTCGTGTTTTTTCAGCGCTGTACGACACACTCACAAATGCTGTCGTGTGACACAGAGATGCATGAAAGTGAGCAACGAAATGGTGAGCTAGGACCTGTGGGCTGTTTCTGTAGTGCCTGATCAGAAAGAGTCAGGCCTGCAGTCACTCCCTGCTGAATACATTACTGACACAGTATGGCTACAGAGGCAAGAACGACCTGGGTGCATTCAGACAGTACAGCAGTACTCCCTGGCTGACACACTCTCAGAGAAACACACCCGCTGTGTTTACACAGCACAGCATTACTCCCCAGCTCACAGTCTGACAGGGTTCTGATGGAGTACAGCTGGCTCACAGACGCTGATGGGGTTTCGATGGAGTACAGCTGGCTCGCAGACGCTGACAAGGTTTTGAAGGAGTACAGCCGGCTCATAGACATTGACAGGGTTTCAATGGAGTACAGCCGGCATAGAGACACTGACAAGGTTTCGATGAAGTACAGCCGGCTCACAGACAGCCCAGCACCTCCACCCTTTCTGAGTTCTCCCAATATGGGACAGATCTGAAGCTCTGTGTGGTCCCGTGGATGTCAGGGACCGCTCCGAGGAAGCCCCTATGACATCATGTGGGGCTTCCCTTCCACATCCTCGGGGTTTCCCAAGAAGGGAGTCTAATAGTGGCCGGAATATTCCCTCCCAGCCTGCCCTGGGTAACGGTAACTGTACACCTCCCTCTGTCAGCTGAGTTCCATTGGGGTTAATGAATGATCATATTTATTATTGCAATTTCGAGCAGTTCTGTCCCATTATAGCCCTCTGCCTGTCTGTACCTCTGCCTGCCTGTTGCCATGACCCTGTTCTGCCTTTCCAACGACAAATCTAGCCTAGCACTCTGAGTACTGATGAAGATCGCCTGAATATCTGCCTGTCCCCAAATCCTGAGCCCTGCCCTGTCCCTTGATTGCCGACGAAGATTGCCCGACTGCTGCTCAAACCTCGACCATGATTCCTGGATTACGCTTTGGTTTTCTGGATTGCAAGCAGGATAAAAGTCCTTTCACCTTCCTGATCCGCAGCACCGTCCAGCTTATTTTACGTGACCCCCTCCGTGGCAGTGGATGCAACTACTTCCCCGCAACAATGTCACAAAAACCTTCATTAATTTCTCGGGACGAGATGTTAATCCCTGGCAGCTGCAGGGAGCTTTTAATGGATCATTCTGGGATGTTTCTTGCTGGCTCATGGGGACCTTCAGAATGTAGACACTCATCAGGTCGCTGCCGAAATGTAAAATTGTCAGGTCCCTTCCTTGAGATTGGGTTTCCATAGTGATGTCAGTCTACTTTGGAGGGGGCCAAATGGAAGGTGACATCCCCTCTTGGTGAATGCAAGGGCACCCCCCCCCCCAAAGCCACCCACACAGATTCTCCTGCTTTCTTCCGTGATTTTTAATTATTCAGTCAGTTTCCAGATGAAAAGCTCTTGTTTGTGGTTCTGCCTCAGTATCGGTTTTCACACTCATAAATTATGGTGTATATACAAACAGGATGAGTAGATGTAAAGTTCTCCCGGTGTGCATCTCATCACCTCGCTCTCTCTCAGTATATGACTCACCCCCCCATCCCCCCACCCCCCTGCCAGGGCCTGAGGATAACCTGGCTACAGCTTGTTTGTGTGGCTCGTTTACATGGCACGCCTTTTTCCCACTCCAAATTTCCCTGCGCAGAAGCATCTGGCAGAGGAGAAGGGCCACATGGTCTGAGCAGAGGGAACCAAAGTCCACATCTTCCCAAAAAGATGCCAATCAAATACTTTTACATTCAGATGCATCATATTAAGTAAACAAATACACAGACACACTGCAACCTGCTCAGATGACAGTGACTGAGAGTTGTGGAAACGCTGGTGCTTGCCTCCTCTCAAACCATGTGTTTGCGTAGGGTCCCCTGTAGGCCACAAACAGTCACTACACTGTAACAGCAGTAAGATCCCCACACACAAAGGCACAACACAAACACACATATACAAAAGTACTAAACTTTTATCCCATGCCTTGTATCCCGCCCTCCCCTTTGCATGATTTGCTTAGGGAGTCGATGCTCAGGGTCACTGGTTCCCGATGCTAATCATACCAGCTGGGTTGGACAGGTAGCTGACCAATCAGAGAAGTTCACATGAGGGCAGTGGCAGGCTCATAATGGAGCCCTGGTAGGGGGTGTTGTGCCCTTTAGCAAAGTACTTAAGAGTCCCTAAGTAAACATGCACTTGAGTCAGCATCCAGCTGTGAAAATCTGCTGTGGAAATTATGCAAATTGCTCTGATTAAGAGCTTCTGCTAAGCAAATAATCAGCTGTGTGTTATTACTACTGCTAGGGACTTTTCACAGGTGTGGATGGATCATGGGGGAGGGACACAGAAACAGGCTACCCCTGGCAACCCCTTGTGTGTGTGTCCGTTCACGTGTGTGGCCCAGACCAGCGCTTGGCCAGGGACTGCACAAGAAGAACCTTCACATAGATCCAGCGTGACTGGATTGATACTCGTAATTGGTCAGCCAGCATCAATACTTGTAATTTACCAGCTGGCATCAACACTCATGATTGGCCAATTGGCATCAACACTTGTGATTTGTCACCTGTTAGCAACACTCATGATTGGTCAGCCAGCATCGACATTTGTGATTGGCCAGTTGGTAGTGACACCTGTGATTGGCCAGCTGGGATTGACACTCAAAATTGGTCACCAGGCATTGCCATTCATATCTGGCCAGCCGGCATTGACACCCGTGATTGGCCAGCTGACTTTGACTGAGAGGCAAGTGACTGGGAAAAGTGTATGCCACCAAAGACAGGGAAACCATCGTTAATGAGCGAAATAAGGCACTGGTAAATTAGTGCTTAGTGTCTGTATTTTATTGCTGATTTAGCTGTCTGGAGCCAAGGGGAAAGACCCAATGCAGCTAAGGATTCTGGGATGTTGCTGCCACAGAGAGGGAGACAGAGAGAGCAGGGGGAGTGAGAAAGAAGGGGAGAAAGCAGGAGAGAGAGAGAGGGCAAGGGAGAGTGAGAGGGAGGGAAAGAGAGAGAGATGAAAGGAGAGAGCAGGGGGAGTGAGAAAGGAAGAAGGGGAGGGAGAAAGAGGGAGAGTGACAAGGAGGGAA
The DNA here is from genome assembly GCA_026781065.1 of Mormyrops boulengeri. Classification (NCBI taxonomy): domain Eukaryota; kingdom Metazoa; phylum Chordata; class Actinopteri; order Osteoglossiformes; family Mormyridae; genus Mormyrops; species Mormyrops boulengeri. Next base: position 31,302,508 of record JAODLD010000124.1, read on the forward strand.
AGAGAGGGAGAGACGAAGGGAGAGAGAGGGTGGTGTGGGAGGATCAAGGAAGGAAGTGAGAGAAAGATGAATGAAGTAAAAAGATGACAAAATAAAATAGGGACTATTGGAGTTTAAAATGAGGCAACTGCTGCAGTTCATCCGTTACACTGTTCATGTGAAGCGTGGCAGCTTACAGAGGGTAATGAAAAGCTGCCCTCCTTCCCGGAGTTTCTCACGCGGCAGTGGGGAAGGGGGCCAACGCTCCACTGGAATTCCATTCCCTCTGTAACTTGGGAATAAATCGGAGTGATGAGCAGCCTCCCTGAGCAGGACACAGCACTGGAACCCCGGCACACTGGGAAATCCAACACAGTGGGGGTAAGATTTGAACCTGCAGCCGCCCGGCGAGCCTCTCCCCGGCATGGAAATGAAACATGAAACAAAAATGTTGTTTTGTTTCTTCATTGCATAAGCAGCATCCCTTAGGAGGATTTAAGGGACAAGCGGGGCACCGTCACATGACCTGCTGCAAAGCCTAACCCCGCCCCGACTCCTCTTACTCTGCACCCATGTGCCACTCAGGCTTCCTCGGTGAGGACTGACACATTCTGTTCCCTCACTATCACCCATGTGTAAAATCACAGGCGCATGCCTACAGCCATCTGACAGACAGGTTGCACCCCGCTTTCTGAATGGGGGAGGCTTCTGTCAGGCAGCACTGTCCTGCAGGCTCATCCTAAGTACCAAAGTCAGAAAGGCAACCTTTCCAGGGTGACAGTGATTGGCGTATGACACCAGGGGGCACAGCATGTGGCCAGAAGGATGTACTGCGGCCACTCAGATTCCACTACGCAGAGACACAGTCAGTCCTCACTGTCAGTGGCTCATGGGAGTTTTATTTACACAAAAATGTTCTGAGGGCAGAAGGAAAAATGATTGGTTCAGAGAGATAACATAGCTAGAGGAGGTGGTACCAACCAATCAGATGTCTTGGTCCCGCCTCATCTACAATCTGATTGGTTATCTCTCTGAAACAATCATTTTTTTCTGCCCTCTGAACATTTTTGTGTAAGTAAAACTCCCATGAGCCTGTCAGTAAGGCCCAGGTTCAGAACATGATTTGGCCCTTAGAACAGGACCTTGAGGAGAACCATGCCCTATAGTGTGACACAGTGACATGTTGCAGCCCTTCCCACGGCAGGCTTCCGGAGCATTCTGGAAGGCTGCTCCTCACCCTCAGCACAGGTAGTGCCAGTTATGCTCCCATTTACCTGCCCGTGTCTGACAGATAGCAAGGAGAACAGACCTCTACATGTCTCCTGAGAAACGCGAGGTAGGTGCTGCATGGGAGGTTGTGTGATAGGGCGCAGGGTGTTAGCCGGGATGAGCTCCCAGCCACTGGGACATGCCGCGGGGCTGGCGTGTTACTTGGGATGGACCAAATGGGAATCTGCCATAATGGTGCTGGAAGAATGGACCTGTCAATCATTCTCGCCCACAGGCAGAGAGAGAGAAAGAGACAGCAAGGGGAAACACAGCCCTCTCCACAGACTGCAATTTATGCAAAAAAAACTATTTGTGATGCGCGGCTGGAATAATTATATGTAAACGATATGGGCGGAGGGGTGGTGCAACAAGCCAGGAGGGGCGGGATGTGAAAGGCGGCAGGTCTGTCCCAGTCAAGCAGCGGGACAAATCCCCATAGACGAGACAGGCGGGGGGCAGGAGTCTCTCAGTATCCCTTAAAGCGTCATCATCATCTGTGAGTGACCTGGCCATGCCTGCACATTGAGCCATACATCTCTGGGGTGGTGCTCCTCCCACGGACCTGACTCTCACCCAGAACCTTCCTGCACGGCCAGCGCGGTATCGGCTACCGTGTGTGTGCTGCTCACCAAGGTGGGCATGCATTTTAAAAGAGTGTGATCACATCACCTAACCCATGCACTGCCTTTATCACACCAGCAATGCACATTCACTTCAGGGCCAGTGGGGGGCGCTGTTATGTAACGACACCGCTTAACTGACATGCAAAGGCTTGTTGACATAGCAACAATAATGGGATAATGGAATGCTCACGTCACATCGAGAAGTCTAACGGCGGAACGCCTTGTCTTTTCCATACTCGGTCACCATGGTAACGTGCCGTTGGTACATGGAGTCTCCAGAGGGGTACATGAGGTACGTAGAGAGCAGGGAGACAGAGGATGCCACACACTTAAACAGGAGGTGACACGCTTCCTGCAGCGACGCCATGGACCCCCCCAGCCCCTGCAGGAGCACCGCTGCCATGGCGGCGAAAGCTTTCGAATCACTTCTGCTGACTCAGTGCTGCTCTTTGGAGGGCTTCTCTGGACTTGATGAATGTAGCAGCCAGAGCCAGAAAAGGGAAATGCAGCCCGGCAGGTTAACTTGAGGGACTTTAACGAAACGGACTCCAGACTTCCACGTGGCGGGGACCTCGACGACGGCACGCATCTCTCTCTGGGGGGATCTCTCCTGTCCTGGCCATGCTGGTGTGACGGGGAATGGGGTGGGGCTCTACCACATCAAATATTCATCTGGTCCATTTTACATTATCTGCCATGGTTTTTGCATGAATTCACCCCAGAAAGCCGCCAGGCCCGCACCATGTCGTGGTTTTAATGAGCCCGGCACATGACAGACTGTGTACAGTCTGTGTCAGCAGGAGCTGTCTGAGGCATGGGCCTGTAATCTCCGCCTCGCCTGACACCGTCCCTGCTGTCACTTCCATAATGGCCCTGCCATCAGGGACAGTGTCACAAACCCTCAAAGTTTAAGGTACCTGGAGCACAGATAAAGGAGAACCACAGATAACCACAGATGAAAAGCCAGGCTATGAGAGTATCAGCCCCCCAGCAGGAAGACAACCAATGCAGGAGCCCTGGAGAAGGGAGGGAGGTTGGGCTCCTCCATCATCTTCTCTCTCCACCCTCCTCTTCATGTTCTTCTCTTTCTTCAGCACTTTCCCTTCTGTTCTGCATGTTCAGGGTTGACCCAGACAGCTGTGTTACATTGGTACTGATATGTACAGCTGGTGAGAGATAGTACACACACATCTCTGTCCCCTCTCCATCTCTGTCCCCTCTCCATCTCTGTCTCTCCATCTCTGACCACTTTCCATCTCTGTCCCCTCTCCATCTCTGTCCCCTCTCCATCTCTGACCACTTTCCATCTCTGTCCCCTCTCCATCTCTGTCCCCTCTCCATCCCTGTCTCTCCATCTCTGTCCCCTCTCCATCCCTGTCTCTCCATCTCTGTCCCCTCTCCATCTCTGTCCCCTCTCCATCCCTGTCTCTCCATCTCTGTCCCCTCTCCATCCCTGTCTCTCCATCTCTGTCCCCTCTTCATCTCTGTCCCCTCTCCATCCCTGTCTCTCCATCTCTGTCTCTCCATCCCTGTCTCTCCATCTCTGTCCCCTCTCCATCTCTGACCACTTTCCATCTCTGTCCCCTCTCCATCCCTGTCTCTCCATCCCTGTCTCTCCATCTCTGTCCCATCTCCATCTCTCCTTACTTGAATTCCAGATGGTGAAGTGCTGTCCCAATACCATAGGAAACGAGTCATTGGGGGTCAATTTTCACTGAAATCACTCCTTTGCCAGTGGCAAGTCCAGTTGAGGGTGCCCTTTACTGATGGGAAATTCACCTTTGGTGACACACATACATGAAGTGTCAGAGCCTCTACTTCAGTGGTGAGCATGACAAGTCATCAAGGATGCAAGTGTGTCCCGACACCACTTTTCGTCTGCGCTACCTTCCTCGCTCACGCACTAGTTCTGACCCTCATCAGCTTTATAAATTTAACTTTAGCCAGGTGTCATCAAGGGAGCTCTCAAAATATCAGTTTTGGGATGTAGCTCATGTCTTTGTACTGCGTGAGGAAAGCATGTAACATGGGAAGAACACGGTGAGAACACGTGAACTCTACACAGACAGAGCAGAGGTGGGATTCCAAACCCCAACCCATGATGTGTGAGGATGCCTACTGAGGCATCATGCTTCCTCCGTGCCTGAAACAAACACATGCAAACGAAGATGTACTTTGCATTATTAACATGGCCATACTGAAGCCGCAAACTGCTCAGAGTTCTGTGAGCTGCTTCTATCCAGCACCCCTGCTGTGCTGAGGACATGCACCCCACACCCACCTGCACACTGCTCCCCCAACCCCACTCTGTCCACCCACACACTGGACCTGCCCTCCCCATCCTGGCCCCGCTCCACCAACACGTTCCACAGAAAGAGAGCCAAGCTGAATCCCGCAGGTCCTGTGTGTATGTTTTTCTTCAATAGCCTGCCTTAATTACTTACTAATTAGCTATATAGCTTTAATACCCCAGAGTCCTCCTGTTGTAATGTGTATCACCAGAATCCACAAATACACCAGTGCAAACATTACAGTACCAACTGGACAGTAAAGCCAGATGAAGAAGCAACAGGCATAGTCTACTGGGAAGTAAGTTTAATGGCTCTCCTATTTATACTGAGTCTGGACTGTTCCACTGCTGCTTGCCGGGAGGGGGGGGGGCGTCCTTCTTGTCACGCTTTAGCGCTCGCAAGCCGACGCCACTTAGGACACCTTGGGAGCCACTTTACTAATGATTCCAATCAGGCAATTAAAAGACGAGCACGAGTGCACAGCTGTGAGTCCCCCTCCACCTCAGCCCGCTGCAAGACAGCCTCTCCTGCTAACAAGAATCAAGACCTGAGGTTCTGAAGAATCTGAAAGCTGTGTGACAGCCTCCATCAGTGAAAACATCACAAGTGGATGTGGAAGTGCTGTGGGAAATCCCAAAGAGGACACCTTTAATGGCATGGGCCAGAATAGCAGAAATGTACACTGCACACGGCATGCCTTAAACTAGGGTCAGCTTTTCAAGTTCCATGCACTGGCAGGCCTCTAGGGGGCGGCAAAGCAACCTCGAGGTGCTTATGCTGTGCTCTGCTTCTGCCTAAATCAAGCTTGCGTGAAACAAGCTTTAGTCAGCACTGTTTAAGGCAATTCTTTAAGAGCGTGATTCACTTCCTCAACAAGGACGAGGCCTCACCTCAGTGCCCAGGGGGGTGGGTCTGGGGGGGTGATGAACTGCTGAGAGAGCTTACAGCCACTGCAGAATTCACCGTAATCCTCAGGATGAGATGCTGCCTTTGGTGGTAGCTTGCAGAGAGCAGCTCCTGCTGCTGTGTCCCGCTCACATACCGGCCAGGCCTCCAGGCCTGCCCCCCACGACCCTGCTGCTGGGTCCCACTCACATACCGGCCAGGCCTCCAGGCCTGCCCCCGTGACCCTGCTGCTGGGTCCCGCTCACGTACCAGCCAGGCCTCCAGGGCCACGACACCTTATTCTACACTCCTCACGCTCTCATTAATGCACATTTTTATTTTGCCCAAAGCCACAATCAATGGCCTAACTCAAATTCCCACACCGAGTATTAGTATTATTAATTATATTAATTAATAATGAGTATTATCACTATAATTGTATTATATGAAGGATTTCCCCCTGGGATCAATAAAGTATGTCGTGTCCTATCTTTTGACAACATGAAAACAAAACAACATTATTGCCCTTTAACGGCTATTTCTGTTTTATCCTTTTCTCCCATGACCCATCCGCAGAGCTGCCCTCCAGCTTAAGCATGTCTCTCTGAGGTGCAGATGTTAGACTCAGATCGGGGATGCTGGGTTATTCATCTTACAGTAAGTGCATTAATGGGAGATGCAGGGGCTCCACTGCTGACCACAAGGGTATCTGATTTCAACCTGTGCTGTGTGGAGGCTGTGACGGGATGGGTACTGGGTGTGGGGGTGTGACGGGATGGGTACTGGGTGTGGGGGTGTGGCGGGATGGGTACTGGGTGTGGGGGTGTGACGGGATGGGTACTGGGTGTGGGGGGGCTGAGTTCTGGGGGCTGGGTGTTGGGGTGTGGTGGGATGGGTACTGGGTGTGGGGGGCTGAATTTAGCTGGCAATGTGGCCAGTGGATCAGGTCTCATGTCCTCCAGGTGCCCCCGAATCTAGGTGGATGGAAACGGTACAGAGAAAAGAAATAGGAAACACAAAAAACAAGGAAGAAGATGAGAAGCCTGACAGGCTGGAACAGCAGTGTCTGTGTTTTCAGTGTCTGCGTTTGCAGTGTCTGCGTTTGCAGTAGATGTCACTGTCACCCGTTTCACACCCTCAGCCAGCGCCCATAAAGCGGCTCCGTGAAGGACAGGGCTGCCACACTCTGCACACAAACACACTATTCTCTGGAAGGAGGCCTCCTCAAAAATACATACCTGCATTCTGCTCGTTTGCGAAACCTGAGCTAGCAGCTGGGACAGGCCGTCTGGGCGGAATTAAAGCCCCTAAATAGTGCCACTTGTTGATGCTCCTTCTGGCCACCACATTCCAGAACACCTTAAATATCCAGGAAGTATTTATATTCCAGAACATCTTCAATAACCAAAAAACCCTTAAATTCCTGAACAATTTTTATATCCAGAAAGCCCAGAAATTCCAGAACACCATTAATACTCAGAAAGCCTTTACATTCCAGAAGATCCTGCATTCTGCAACATCTTTTCACAGCTTGTTTCTATATAACTTAAGGTTTTATCCAGAGTAACTCATATGTAGGCCCCTGGGAAGATGTAGATGAATCCCTGAGCAACAGCACCATGACACAGTGTGGGGGTAGGGGGAGGGGGGGGACTCCAAGAAAACCCGCTAGCAGAGGGTTTAAGACAGCAGAGTAATCATGGATCAGATGGCAGAACTGTACAGCATCATGCGGGCGACCAGGAAGGCCGCTCAGGAAGGAACAAGGAACTGAAACCTCATCCACCTTTGGGAAGATGCAGCTAGCAGAGAAAAAACAAGAAAAGTACATAATGAAAGTCGGTGCAGTGTCTGTGAAGCGAAATACAATGTCTTCAAGCTGAACAACTCCACTGATGCGGTGTTTTTAGTGATATTAAATGACTCCGACATTGTTTTGATGGTCACAGAGAATGCAGGCATGTGTGTGGGCTGTGCAGAGCTGCCCCCCGGCGGTCAGAGTGCTGTGACAGCTCTGGAGATGAATGAAGGCAAAAACACTGAAGGGGGTGGCAGAGTCCAGGCTGAAAAGCCAACTTTGGGGGGTGAAAAAAGCTAAAAATGTGAAGCAGGGGATGTTGCCGGCGTGTGGGGCTGTAATGAATGCTTGCTGCATGGTTTAGGGTCACCTGCACAACCTGACTCAGCAGGAGATCAAGGTAGATTGGGCTGGCTACCTCTTGGACTGACTGACGTGACCAGGTTGGAGTATCAGACCCTCAGCACGATGACCAACCCCACCCATACCAGTCCTCTCCCCTAAGCATGGTATGGAAGATGGAATAGGCGATGGAGAAGGAGAGCACAGACTGGCATCACCTTCACACCACGTGTTCTCCTCCATCACCTTCAACCACCTGGTTTCCCCCATCACCTTCACACCACCTGCACTCCTCCCTCATTTACAAGCCACTTGTTCTCCACCATCACCTTCACATCACCTGCTCTTCTCCTTCACACCACCTGTTCTCCTCCATCACCTTCAAACCATCTGCTCTCCTCCATCACCTTCACACCTCCTGCTCTGCTCCATCACCTTCACACCACCTGCTCTCCTCCATCACCTTCACACCTCCTGCTCATCTCCATCACCTTCACACCACCAATTCTCCTCCGTCACCTTCACACCTCCTGCTCTGCTCCATCACCTTCACACAACCTGCTCTCCTCCATCACCTTCACACCACCTATTCACCTCGATCACCTTCACACCACCTTGACCTTTGGAGGAATGCAGAACATTCCCCTGGAGCAGGTATCCAGTTAACTGAAGTGGAAGATAACATCATTCTTGTCATAGTAATGTAATGATCCAGATCCTGTCCAGATCTGCAGAGAGACCCCCATGTGTTTAGCATCTGCTGTTGACAGAAGAGATTAGATACTCTAATCTATGCAGCACAAAGCATGCTGGGTACTGCCCCCATGTGGATGCTACTCCTCACACGTTTGAGTTACCCTAGTAGAAAGTGCCTACTAAAGGAATATTGAAGCATTTCAGAAAATATGGCAACACTGTGAAGAAGTAAACGAACAGTAGCCACCTGTCTGATACAGAAAAACTTCACACAGAGCCCTCTTTAGGATGCCATAAGAAACTACTGGGGCCCAGAAAGAGATGAGATCTTCAGAATCTAGTCACTACACAGAGGCTTTTATAGAAAGTGTAGGGTGTGATCTAGGGGCTGTTTATCTTTCACTGAAGAGTGCAGGAGAGTAAGATGTGTCACCACGGCCAGAGAAACAGCTATAAGCAGAACAGATTAGGATAAAAAAGGAACAAGATGGCTTAATAATGACAAAATCCTTGGAGCCAGGAGAGCCGTGCAGGCTGAGTGAGGGTGGGACTTCAACACAAAGTTGGGACCTGATTCAGTGAAGCTCACATGAGTATCGACAGGATCTATAAGGAGCTGTGTAGGGCAATCAGCTGCAGCTAGCCATACCCAGCCCCAGCCAGTCACAGCCAGCCATACCCAGCCCCAGCCAGTCACAGCCAGCCAGTCACAGCCAGCCATACCCAGCCCCAGCCAGCCATACCCACCCCAGCCAGTCACAGCCAGCCATACCCAGCCCCAGCCAGTCATAGCCAGCCATACCCAGCCCCAACCAGCCATTCCCAGCTCCAGCCAGCCATACGCAGCCCCAGCCTGTCACAACCAGCCATACCCAGCCCAAGCCAGCCATACCCAGTCCCAGCCAGCCATACCCAGCCCAAATCAGCCATGGCTGCTTTACTGGCATGACACTGTCTGACTCCACAGGGCAGCAAGGACAGAGACACACTGGTTCAGTTCCCAGAGGAGACTGGCTGTTGGACCACTGAGTAACATGGCATTCCTCATCCACTAGTTTATGACTACACATGGATGATGTGTGTGTGTGTGTGATAGACAGTGAACATGGACAGGAGGGTGAGCGCATCTCTGACCCCAGGCAGCCTTGGTGCCACATGAGAGTCCCTCTGAGTGCCAAAGGTGCCAGGAAGCTGACTGTCAACCCAAACCGGGAGCAGACCAAATGAATTCCAGTCCCTTCTCAAGGACCTGAATATGTGTGTGCCAGGCTAACATGGGCATTCTGGGATACTGGGACCTCCAGCATGCCTGTATGAGGCAGCCTGCCCTCCCAGCTGCAAGCGATGCTATTTCCCAGAGCCATTCCTCTCATCGTGTGTCATGATGCCGGCCGACCGCTGTCAGAACCCGGATAGCACGGCTCTCCAACAGAATGCCGAAGCCACAGTCCGGCCAGTGAGCACAGAGCGACTCAGTGGGCTTTAATTAGCAATCATACCAAGAAATGGCCTCAAGTCTTTAAGCCTCCTTTTAAAATGGGCTGCTCAGGAAGCCATGAAGAGGCGGACAGACCGACACAATCAGGGTTTCCCGCATGGAACAATGCACTGCTCACTGAGATCATCCCCACCGTCTGAGAACCATGGGGGCTTTCAGCAGTGCGTCAGCATGGGGCCCGCTATGTTTCCACAGTGAAGACTGAGAGCGACCTGAGCCGGAGACAGACAGACAGACAGACAGACAGACAGACAGACACACACACACACACACACACACTATAACCCTAATGCTTACCCAGCCCTAACTTTAATCTTAACTATAAGTAGCCAAAATACAGGATTTTGACATGTTTAGTTTTTTGATTGCATTTACAGACCTTTATGGGAACCTGAAAAATTGTTCCCACAACGTCAAAATAACAGGTGGTCCCCACAATGTAATATAAACATAATCCACACACACAGCAGATTCAAGCTCATGCAGCACTCACTGTGTCCTTTTCTGAGGCGAACTCATGTGACAAGTCTTGGGTGCAGACTGAAGGGTAACTGCATGGGTCCTGTAACCCGTGACCTACGACTCGAGAACACGACCCTTTGTGTTCACGGAAAAGCATCAGGATGAGTTATCTCTACCCCCCCACCAGCCACAGGACCAGCACCCCTTACAATCCAGGTTTGTGAAGCGTTCCACTTTCCCAGTGTTAATTAAAGAGACACCTGCTTTCTTTAAGTGTTAAGATGAGAGGAGATTTTTATGGGCATTTTATGTCTTTGTACTGACATTACCCTTCAAAAATCAGCTTATTCATTCCTGGTCTCCATAACTGAAACATCCCAGATGTGATTACGGCGATGTCTTTCTTTACACAATAAGCCGCATTTTATATGATGATACATGAAAATGTTTATTAACGCCGATTCAAAAAGCAATCCCGAACGAGCGCTGAAGGCGGGGAATGTGCTTCTGCAGCTCCCGGGGGTGTCAATGGGCAGGTTTTCCTGAGGTAAACATAACGGAGGCTGAAAGGTGACTTTAAACAACCTCCCCCATGGGGGCATGCTTCCATCCAGTCGTGGCACCGACGCTCCTGAGCAAATGGTTGGAGAAACAAGGACATGGAAGCAGAATGCTATGTGTGGGGCGTCAGGGATGGAGCTATGGCGCCCCCCTCCCAGAGTCAGCGGGACCCTCCCTAATTACTGCTGCCAGGCTACTCATGGACATTAACAACCTCCTCAGCGCCCAGCTTGTTTGTTTGATTTTTTTAAGCAATTAAAAAATGTAATGGGGCTTTTTACTGTTCCCAGAATTCCAGGTCTCAGGATCCACTAAAGTGGAAAGGAAAGCAGGCAAGGTCCTGCGTTGCAGAAGGACGTGCCAGGACCGTGACCTTGAGAGCTTCAGCTCAGCATGTGGAGTCTACTGACCATGAACACGTGGAATCTGCACCTGGATATAGCTTCCATTACTGAACACAGACATGCGGAATCTGCCCCTGGATACAGCCTCCATTACTGAACACAGACATGCAGAATCTGCCCCTGGATACAACCTCCATTACTGAACACAGACATGCAGAATCTGCACCTGGATATAGTTTCCACTACTGAACACAGACTTGCGGAATCTGCCCCTGGATATAGTTTCCACTACTGAACACAGACTTGCGGAATCTGCCCCTGGATATAGTTTCCACTACTGAACACAGACATGCGGAATCTGCCCCTGGATACAACCTCCATTACTGAACATAGACATGCAGAATCTGCCCCTGGATACAGCTTCCACTACTGAACACAGACATGCAAGATCTGCTTCCAGATGCAGCCTACATTACTTACCATGGACATGCGGTCTTACACAGGGGGCCAGGTGGTTGTTTCAGGTTCAGCACTGAACCCCAACCTGGTTAATTTGCTGCTATTTGGTTAGTGCTCTAGCCCCCCCAGTAGCCCATGACCTACAATCTGCATACAGGACCCACTCATATTTTCAGTTTCCTTTCAAATTGCTTTTCTTTCGTACACAAAGTCAGAGGCCGATACCCCAGGCTGGGCTAGAAGGAGGGAAATGGGGACCACGCAGGTCAAGGTCCCAACAGGAGTGCCCTTTCAGTTTAGGCTGCAGCATTACGGTCTCCAGCTGAACCATGAGTATGCAAACTGAAAAACAGCAAGAATATGGCTTGAAAGTTAGCAGAACATGACTCAGAAGGGAGCAGCTGCTGGACCTTTCAGTTGGATAAACATTAAAGATATGATCTTTGTAATTCCCTGTAGGCCGAAACACTAGAGTACTCAACAAGAACAGTCTGTACACAGGACTGTGTATGCCTGCCGTCCTGAGGCTGTCCATGACAAGGTCAGAGGTCACCGCACACAATGAGGGTGGTAGAGAAAGACACTCACAAAGTTGGGGAGCACAGCTCTACCACACACTGCTCACACTCTACCGCGCACTACTGACACTCTACCACACACTGCTTTCACTCTACCACTCAATGCTCTCACTTTGTCACACACTGCTCACACTCTACCACACACTGCTCTCACTCTACCACCCAATGTTCTCCCTTTGTCACACACTGCTCTCACTCTACCACACACTGCTTTCACTTTGTCACACACTACTTACTCCGTGTCATGCTGCTCTCCTGCACACTGATTTCATGACACCCCATGCTGCTCGCACTGTATCATACACTGCTGTCACTCTACCACATACACTGCTTCCACTTTATTGTACACTGCTCGTACTCATTCATGCTCCTCTCATTGTACTGCACACTGTTCTCACTCTATCCACTCTGTTCTCACTCTACCACCCACTGTTCTTACCCTATGGCACATTGCTCTCACTCTTTTACCAACTGATCTCAAGATACCTCATGCTGCTCTCTTTGTACCACACACTGATTCCACTGTACCACATGCTGCTCTCACACTTCAGCACATTGCTCTCATTCTACAGTAAGCTACTCTTACTTTACCACACACTGCTCTCTCTACTGCACACTGCTCTTACTCTACCCCCTACTACTCTCATTGATGCTGCTCTCATTCTACTGCATGCTACTCTCACTCTACCACACACTGATGTTACGCTATATCACACTGCTCTCTCTACCGCACATTGCTGTTAAGCTTCAGCACACTGCTCTCAGTCTAATACACACTGATCTCACTCTACAAGCAACTGCTCTCACTCTATCCCACACTGCTCTCGCTCTGTCACACACTGCTCTCACTGTACCTCATGCTTTCACTGTACCGCACACTGCTCTCACTCTACTGCACACTACTCTCAATCTGTCACACACTGCTCTCACTCTACTGTACACTGCAGTCACTCAACAATGCACTGCTCTCACTCTACTTCACACTGCTCTCACACACACTGGTTATAAACTCCCCTAACACTCTACCACGTGCTTCAGTAAAGGATCTGTTATCGACGTGACCTCCATTAAGCAGCTTAAACCTTTAATCTGTGATTAGAGAAGATTCTGATTCTGGTTACTTGTCATGATCTCAGACACTGATCCTGATTTCAGTGATCTTCTGCATTCTCTGGGGCCATCTTCAGCAGGTGTTGATAATCACAGAAAATATAAAAATGGCCAACTGACATGTAGTCGGTATGATTTGTATCTGTGGTGAGAGAGGGGTGCTGTGACAAGGACCACGGGGCCGTCGCAGGGCACACACAGCCAGGCAGACAGCTCACACAAAACTGGAATTTTGTCACACTCCTGCGAGATGGAGATCAGGTCACCCTGTTTAGCTCTGGCATGGAGGTGCCCATTCTAAGACAGATCATCGAAACACACTCATACAGGCAGGAGGCTGACAGATCCAGACGGGTGAGAGGAACAAAGGGGTGGGGGGGGGATCTCAAAAGCAAGAGTATAACTCCTCAGCTGCTGCATTGTGGTCACCTGACTCTGTCTGGTGAAGATGGAAGGGACAGAGCGGTGCACAAGGAGGACAGACACCTCTGTGGATGATAAAGGTGGGGGGGGGGGCTCTCCATCCTTGTGTGTGTGGGGGTGTAATTTGGACTCTGCAGGATTGTGACCCAAATCAGTGTAGATATCAGCGCCTGGAAGGGTTTGATCTTCAAACGAATGGGTAGGAGGAAGCAACAGCAGGAGATCCAGCCTGCCGAGCCAGTGTGAAATGGGAAGATAAGCCAATGAAGCGATAGGAAGCCAGAGGGTAACCCTTAAAAACTGCCCTGAAAGATGAGCACCCCCCCATCACCCCTCCCCCCCATGGTCCCTCTTCTGCATGGCACCAGCGCCCCCTGGGCCTCACCAAATGTAGCGATCTGCTCTGAAATCAGCTCCAAGCAGGAAAGCAGATGTCTCACAGAGGTGTCTAACTAACCATAAGCCTAACTCTAAGTAACCATAAGCCTAGCCTTAACTGACACTCCAGGTATCTGTTTGATGTACCACAGACCCTGCTGACAAACCCCCCCCGCAGACTGTGGCACACAGCTGCGTGCCAGGATCCACTCGGTGCCGCCTCTGAACACATGAAGATAAAGGTTTTCTGTGGGGCGGTGCTGTTGAGGCATGTTTATCACAAAGTTACACGCCGCGGCCTGTCACAGACGGAGAGGCACGCACGGGGGGGTATTCGCCTTTCCTCAACCCTCATTTATCGGCCCTGTGATGTTACTGATGTGAATGATCCATCTTCATCAGGCAGACAGACACAGAGATGCATGGCACCATAAGAGGGCATCACTGCTGAAGGTGGTGTGTTCACTGACATGTTCTACACTGTGGAGAGTGCAGGATGAAGATCAGCGTCACACATCACAGTCTGGTCCCCCTCACAGACGGCCCTCGTGTCTTACGTTCTACCATGACCCCCTGCCCCGCTCCTCCCCAGCGTTGTTGGGGACAGCCAGAGCGGGGTGCTGCGGACAGCTGGGGAGAAGGTCAGGGGTAGCTGGGGGGGGGGGGGGGTCACGGACGGTCCAAAGAGGTGTATACAGAGTCATTTGACTCTTTATCAGCCCATCCAGCTCTAACACTCTGTGTAATCAAGCTGTATTGGAGGACCAGTGTCCCAGGATGCTTTGCTGAGAGTGGCAGAGCAACAACACGGTGCTAAACGCCTCACTCTCCATGGTCCCAGGGAACCTCTGTGGGGCCAGAAATGAAAAAATACAGATCAAATGGGGAAGCACTTTGTTCATGACTGACAGAGGGGGGGGGGCAGTTTCACACGCATCTTTTATGACATGATAATAAACCGTGAAGCACTGAATTGCCAGACTGTGATCAGCACTAAATCAAAAGCGAGTGATATACAGCTCTGGGGCACTTCCCTCCGCAGACTCATGAATTCCTGCCCCATTTGGCCTATCTAACCCGTCCTCTCTTTCATCTACCTAACCCCTACCTTTGTCCTCCCTGGCCCCTTCCCAAATCCCTCCTCTCTTTGGCCTCCATGGCCCATCCCCAAACCCATCCCCAAACCCCTCCCCTCTTTGGCCTCCTTAGCCCTTCTCCTAATCCCTCCCCTCTCTGGCCTTCCTGACCCCTCCTTTGATCTCTAGTTTTTACATTCTACCTGATCCCTCCCATAACCCTAACCCTAACCCCCTACATTTTCCACCTCCCTAGTCCCTCCCCCTCCTTAATCCTAATCCTCAATACAACCTACTTGTGT
This sequence comes from Mormyrops boulengeri, assembly GCA_026781065.1. NCBI lineage: Eukaryota > Metazoa > Chordata > Actinopteri > Osteoglossiformes > Mormyridae > Mormyrops > Mormyrops boulengeri. The sequence continues at coordinate 31,317,582 of JAODLD010000124.1, forward strand.
TCTTTATTCCAGTGAGCTGAACCTCACAAACGTGCCGAAGTGTCCATTTATAATCTGCATGGAAAGGCTCTGATAAGCAAAGACGCTGTCTTTTGTGAGATTTAATTAGGCAGCTCTGTAGCAGCAGATCAGCACATTAGCATTTGAGTGAAGCTGATATATTCGAAACAGAAAGGCACCTCATCTGGTTACAACAAAGCCTCATTAAATCTACAGCGATGTCCTGCTGTAGATCAGTAAAACAAAGAAGTCCCGGGTAGAATACTTCTGATAGGCAGGCACCATGTAAGAGACGTCACTGAGCCATGCAGCGATATAAACGCATTGGATAGACCTTAGTCTCTGCTTCCTGTCTGAGTACTGAGGCTGAGCTGCAGGTGTGGCTCAAGAGGCCTCTCAGTACCACTCAGTTAGGGAGTGACCTCTGACTGGCCCTGACCCTAACCCTGACCGTGTTTGTCAGCACTGAACAGGAGCAGGGAGGGCACCCCACCAGCATAACCAATCAATTTAAATGAAGTCAGTCATCTGACTCCTGGGAGGCCACGCCCACATCACCTTATGACGATATAACATGCAATGAAAAAATTCATGTTTCAAGTCCATACTCTCACCTATGGTCAGGAGCTCTGGGTACTGACAGAAATAATGAGATAGTGGATACAAGCGGCGGAAATACGCGTCCTCTATAGGGTGACTGGGTTCAGCCTTAGAGATAGAGTGAGGAGCTCAGGTATCTGGGAAGGGCTCAAAGTAGAGCTGCTGCTCCTCCACATCAAAAGGATACGTGATATGGGCATCTATCTACTGTAAGATGTCTCCTGGATGTTTCCCTGAGAAGCAGCTGTGGGCATGCCCAACTGGGAGGAGACCCTGGGGCAGACTAAGGACATGCTGGAGAGATTATATCTCTGGGCTGACCTGGGAGCGCCTGGCTGTCCTCCCACAGGAGCTGCAGGAGGTGACTGGGGAGAAGGAGGTCTGGACATCTCTGCTCAGACTGCTGCCCCCGTGACCCGGATAAGCGCTGGACAATAGATGGATGGGTGGGTGGGTAGCATTTCTGCATTGTCACTATTCTAAATGTACATTTTTACCACATTATCCAATTTATTGGACTTATATAGTGCCATATTGTAATTCTGTTGACGGACACAGAATACAATTATATTTAATCTGGACTGGTAAAGTTTAACGCTCAGCTAACATGGCATACGGGTAAATTCTGAATCCGAGAAGAGGACATCTGTTTTATTGTATGCAATTTTATGTAATCATTATCCAGCCCCTGACAGTTCAGCATGCAGACTGAATTGGAGAAAAACAGACACTGAAATAGCAACTGAACATTGTTAAAACTGGAGGGCTGTCACACAGATTACATACAAATAAACAGAATTTCATCATGTTTACTTCATCACACCTCACCGCTTAATCTGGTGCTTTTTAATAACCCGACTCCAGGACCAAACAAGCTAACATAAGTCTGTGAAATTTCATTTCACCGTGCAGAAAGTGTCCTCAAGAAACTCGGGAATTGTCACAAAGTTTTTGTTTCATGTCTTTCAAATATAAAATTTGACGGCATGTGTTCATTTGTTGAAAATAACTGTTTCCTCAGGATTATTTTTTCTACACATGTTTTTAAGATTTAAATAACTTTGATACATTTGGGGTGAAATGGGTTATACAGAGTTGCGCCATCTAGGGGCTGGACAGGGGGTTACCAGTATGCAGTGAAAGTGGGGCTATGCAACCAGGCTGATGTGGTGCTTGTGAGGGCGGGCCCTGCCGTCGCCCAACCCCACACTCCTTACTGTATGCCCCAGATTGTTTATTTATTTGTTTGTTTGTTTATTTATTTATTTGACAGGGACAATGGACAGTTAGTAAATGTCCAGAGTAAGACAGAAAGTTGTTTCCTCTGCAGTAAATTTTACAAAATAACGCACAGCAGTGTCTAATCATAAACCTCATAAAAGACAACACGTAAAAGTGTGCTATACTTAACATCTTATACAAACTAACAGTCACATGATTGATTTCAGTCATACTTTTCCAGTTGAGCTTTGTCTGATACTGTTGGGGACAGAGTTCCAAATGTTTGCAGCTCTAATGAACGGAAAACAATGATCAACCAAATTCAGAGCACCTGTATTGCACTGTAGTTACCTTTGTGGGGGCACTTGTTTGCCAGATGTTATCTGAGCACAGTAAAACACATTCTTTCAAAGGACAGGGGCCTAAATTATGAATAATCTTGCACATTAAAGACATATTTGCACAACTGACAAAATAAATATAAAAGGTTATACTTAGAAATAAAATGACAATGATGATATCTAATTGGCTTTTTGTCCATGACTTTCAGGGTGTATTAATATAAACCGTACATCAGCTTCAGAATGGTTTTTCCCATTTGGGATCATGTGGTGATACAGCTTGACAAATTTGGAAAAATCATAGAATCTATGTACAACTTGGCAGCATCTGCTGATAATCGATTCCTAAAAATTTTTAAATGTCTAAGGTTCAGTTTAGCCATACTAATTACCTCTTCCACTCGCTTTTCAAAGGTCAGGTGTAGATCAATAGCTATCCCAAGGTGTTTAATATCTGAGACAATCTGGAGCTTTTCACCCTCAGCAAAGATATCAGGATGATCTACCTTCATCTTGCTGATTAAGAAATCCATGCATGCGGTCTTGCTAATATTTAGAGTAAGACAAGCCTGCATAAGCCAGCCAGAGATGCTTAGGTATCTCTAAGACATGACTGCTGTTAGTGTATGCAACACATACTCTCTTGTTCTAGCATGTAAATAAATAACAGTGTCATCTGCATACATCTGGGTCACTACCTAAGGGAATGCAGTAGGTAGGTCATTAACATATAAGCTAAAGAGCAGGGGTCCCAGGACAGGCCCCTGTGGGACACCAGTAGTTCAGTGAATTAATGAAGAGAGATCTGTTCCAGTGCAGGTACATTGCCTCCTCATTATTAAATATGTCACAGTATTTTCAGAGAAGTTAAAATGTGATGTTAGAAAGGTAGCCAGTTTGAAACAAGCAAAAGTTATAATGTTTTGTCGTGACCAAAGTTCAAAATCCACAGTTGTTTGACGATGGTACCAAAGATGAATGTCCCTCTAAACCGGAGCAATTACCTTGATTGGAGATGGTCTCAGCGCCGGCCGCTAGATCAGGCCTCGGATTTTGCTGCACGTCTCCAGCAAGAATGGAGGCAGCCATTGGATAAATCAAGAGCTTTCGTCGAGATTGCTAAGATCTTTCGTTAATCTAGCAGCTATGTAGCAAAAGGGCTAGGAGAGCAGCCATGTAGCCAAAAAGTACCGTTATCTACATAATGTTATTTAATAATTGCCAGCGTTTGGCTCTGCCGTTACAAATGAAGCCATATAAATCTGAAACTGATTTTGTGAGTGTGAATAAAATAGAAGTTGTGAATTTGGCGAGTGTGTTTGCAGCTCCTGCCTCACTGTCAGACGACGTGTCTGACATCTTCCCCAAGTCCCATCCATGACGTGGTAGGAGTGTAACGTTCCCAGATTCCCCTCATTTAAACTCTTGCTAACTAGTTAATTACAGGTGATTACTTTCAATGACTGAGTAAAGAAACGGGAGAAAATGACCAGCCTATTAGAGGATAATGAAGCTAGTAATTATCTGAAGGTTAACTAAGACGTCATCAGAGAGTGTCAGAGCGCCCCATCTATCACAGGTGGTACCATCTCGTCCCGTCATAGGGTATCGTGATGTGATACCACACACATCAGCATGGGACCTTGATGTGTGAAGCACAGACAGGGATAGTCAACTGTAGTGAACTTGCAGGGCAGCCAGCGGACAGGACATGACCGCAGTTCTTTGTCAGCTGCCGTCCACACTGCTACAGTGCCCACATGGGGTTCGAACCCGCCACCATTCTGTTGGTAAGTTTCTTCCATCTAAAATGTTATTGAGTGATAATCCTATGAAGAAGGCTGACCTGGTGGTGAAAATGGGGCTTCGATTTCCCACACACCTGCAGGACCAGGTATTAAACACTGACTGATTTCAGAGCAGTTCAGCTCTGCCCTGATTCAGAGGCCCCATCCCTTTTCAACCCCCCCCTCCCCAGTTTTAAGCGACGTAACTATTATATAAATCAAAGTAAATGTAATTAATAATTAAGTTTCATAAGAGTTCTCCAGGCTTAAAGCACATCAAATAAGATCTTCGGCGCTCAGAGTACTATGCAGGCTACCCCTCCAGTAGATGATGGTATGTTCCGCTTTGGCCTCATCCCCCTTCCTTTCCTTTCGACATGGCATGGCCCATACGCTTCAGACTACAACATGCAATCTGAGTTAGGTAACATTAAAATATTACTTTCAATCATGTAAACAGTTTACATGAATCAACAACATACGAATTAGTAAATTATACCATTTCTCTGCATCTTCCATAGGACTGGGTGATATCTAAGAAAATTAATATGTGATATCTAATTTTATGAAACATCAGGATGGTCGATAATATTAAGTTGTGCCCCTCCGCGCGCGCGCGCACACACACACACACACACACACACACACACACACACACGTGCACCAGTGTCTAATTACATCAAGGCCGGGTGCGATCGGCACTTGCAGAATAAATGAGGGCTAACAAATTATTATCATTATATTCAATAAAACGTCTGCGTAAATTCTAATAAAAATCTAATAGATAATACAAACTTGCCCTTCTGAAAAATTGTTTTTGTGTTGCAACCCCTTAAAATTTTCATGCCAGCCGCATAACACCCCATATTAAAACTTTCTACATCCCCCACCCAGACGCAGTGGACCTTGGCTTTGTGCTACTCATGGAAATGGGCCCTCAGGGATAAATAGTTGGGGACCCCTACCTATGAGTATAAAACTTACAAGCAAGCCAGGTCAGTAACATTATCATATACATTAAGATGGCAGATAACCTCACGGTCAAGGGAGCCCCTTAAGAGGTGCCCTGAAAAAGTGCACCTCCTAGAGGACAGCTCCTGCCTCATGTTTGACTTCCCATGAGCTTGTGGGATTAGCGGGTGCACGGGGAATCACTGTGGGAGTTTCCCAAAATGAACCTCTCCTCACTAGAGCTGAGGCTTACAGCTACCTGCTGAATTACCAGCAGAGAGGAAACATGAAGAAAGGAAGAGGTGCAGAAAGCTCCTGTTTGAAGCAATCTCGAAATGAGAAATGAAAGAGGCCCAGAGGAACAGAGAATGGACATCTTGAACCCTGAGTGGAAAACATCATCATTTATCAGGGAGAGATAGCAGAGCTGTGTGTGATGCACAGCGCCAAAGGCCGCGTTTACCTGCGGCTCAGCCGACTTCCCGGGGTCAAATATCTTACCCACCAAAGCAGCAGTCGGGAGCTGCAGCTCAGTACTCCAGTTACGATGCTTAATTCATGACTCAAACACTGGCTCAGGTGATTACACAAATAATTACTCTAACGAAGTGAGTGCAGATAGTGAAGACGGGCACTTCTTGCAGACCTCAACCCTGCATCAGAATAGACGGGCTGCAGAAATGGGAAGTGACAGCTACAGGCCCAGATATCAATCAAATACTCTTACCTCGCAGTCTCTGGAGCCCGAGATGGTGTAGGCACAGGGTCCCGACCCGTTCACCAGCACGTCCATGGTCTCGGAGCTTGGGCCGGGCTTGTAATCCACGTAGTACTCCTGCAGGGGCGAGGCGAGCGGTCGCTCTGTCTCTGGCGCCCTCCTGCGGTGCCGGCGAGCTGAGTGCTCTTGGAGCTGCCTCACGCTGCCAGGGTAGCGCCTCCAGGACACGTAGATGACCAGTAGGATCATGGCCACCGACAGGAAGAGGGCCACGCTGCCCGCGATGATCTTGTGGAAGGAGACATGCTCGAATTCCAGGTCTGGGAGCGAAGGGGCAGCTTGTGAGGGCGTGGGGCTGGGAGCAGCCCCATGCGCTGGCCCTTCCACCCCTCCGGGCAGTGAGGGAGGGGCCACGCGGTCTGGTCGGATGGCCATGGTAGACACGACGGGAGCAGCGGTGGAAGGGGCGGGCGTGGCCCTGCAGATGCCACGCTTCTCCACCATGTCCATCACCTTCTCCCCCTGGGCCTCCTTGGGGGCAGCACAGATCATGGTGGTCTCCTTATTGCCCCGGAACCCCCTGAGCCAGGCCACCAGGGGGCAGACTACAGGTCCACAGTCCCACACGTTGCCCGTCAGACTGATGGTGGTCAATGAGATCCAAGCGTCCACCGTTTCCCGGGACACATTGCTCAGCTTGTTGGAGTCCAGGCTGAGGGTATGCAGGTTGGGCAGCCGCTGGTACACATCGGCCTCCAGCACCTGCAGCTCGTTGCCGGAGAGATCCAGCTTCTGCAGCGACGTCCATGTCCAGGTAAGGCCCTGGCTCATGGAACGGATGCGATTCCACTGCAGGTAGAGCGCTCGCAAGTTTGAGAACCGAGGGAAGTTCGAGAAGTTGATCTTGGAGAACTGGTTGTGCTCCAGGTGCAGCTCGGTGAGCCTCAGCAGCCCATAGAAGGCGTTGCGGCCGATGCTTCTCAGCCGGTTGTAGCCCAGGTCCAGGAACTCAAGGTTGCGACAGTCCTGAAAGAGGCGCACGGGGAGGGTCTTCAGTGAGTTGGAGCGCAGGTGCAGGCTAAGCAGCTTGCGTAGCCCCTGGAACTGGCCTGGCTGCAGCTCCTGCAGCTTGTTGTAGGACAGATCCAGGTTGCGCAAGTTGGGCACAGCCTGGAAGGTGTCGTTGGGCAGATGTGTGATCTTGTTGGAGCTCAGGATGAGCTCCTTGAGGCGCCGCACGCCCTGGAAGGCGCGGCCATCCACGGCGCTAATATAGTTGTGGTCCAGGTAGAGCCAGATGAGCTGGTTGAGGCCGTTGAAGTGGGCGGTGCGCAGGGCTGCCAGGCTGTTGTAGCGCAGCGAAAGGCCCTGGCAGCCGCCGGACAGGCCGCGGGGCGCATCGCGGAAGCCGCCCGACTCGCAGTACACAATCTTACCGTCACAGCGGCAGCTTCGGGGGCACGGCCGCTCGGCCACGCCCACCGCCAGCCAGGCCTGCACCAGCAGGGGGGCCAAGAGCCAGCGGGCTCGCCCAGGGGGGCCTGCGAACACAAGGAGGATGCCGTTTAGCTCCAGATCAGGTGCCATGAATCGCCCGCGCCCTTCCACTCTCTGCCTCCCCTTTACATCCGGATCCTCCTGAATTAGCAGTCTCAGTAATTCAGGAGATGCGGTTCACGTATACAAATCCGAAGGTGTTGCAAATTTACGCTTCACGGCAACATGTTTGAGGCTTTAGTGTGAGTCACCAGCCCACCGAGGCTCCACAGAGAGAAACGCGCCTCATTTGCACGCAAAAGCTCCAATGACACATCATTGTATTTTAGTGACACACCTGTAATGCACAGGCAAGGAATCAAACCCTTTCTTATATCATGCCACTTGGTTGTTGTTGAACAGAGCAGGTTTTTTTCAGATCTATATCTGGTGATGGCATGGGCACTACTACATCATGACCAGGACTGTGACTGTGACTCTAAACGTGACTCTGACCATGGTTCTAAATGTGACTCTGACCATGACATATTAAACTGTAACTGTTTTCATCTCTCCAGCCTGATTTCTCTGGAAGATGGTAGCTGACAGCCTGAGTTGATACATGCCCTTTATCACCTCCATCTCTGACATGTCACCTTTGACTCCTGGGACCTTTCCTCCATATCACATGACCTTTTGACCCCTACACCATTCCTCTTCCTATATGTCCTCTGGAATGGCTCCTTCCCCTCCTTGGCAATAATTAAAGCTGAAGCCTTTAATTATCACTTGATAATTGTTATGAGGTGTAAGTGGAGCTGCATCCAGCACCCTGCTGCGGTCGGGATGTCTTAAGATGGACCTCAGAGCAGCAAGATTGTGTGTTATTGGTGCCATGATTCACCGGCAATAAAGCTGGGGGTGCGGGAGGGTGCAGCTTAACCATGGTGATGATTCTCAGAAGGAGCTGGGACCTGACATCACTGCACACCAGCCCCCCGACTCATGCAGCACTGACTGATATTCGGGATATTTCGGGTTAAGGACACAGTGCCCAGTGGAGCTTTCAGTGATCTGCCACTTTTAAAGCACTGCACTACCTGCTGGTCTGTGAAAGCAGGGAGAAAGGCTAGGGTTACAGTTAGGTGGACATGGGGGCTAGAAGGTGAAGAGCACCATGCAGACTGAGAGTGACTGTTAGGAAATGCTGGCAAACCTTCTCAGCCTCATCTGTTGTTGTAAACGTGATGCAGAAATCGGCCACATTCACTGACTCTGACTGACCATCCAGCTGCCCACCCGTTGGGCCGGAAAACCAAACAATAACATCCAGCTGACAGAAAGCGGCCAGTGGAGATTTCATCCATTACAGAGAAGCCTACAGACCGTCACTGCCCCCGCATCTTACACCTAGATCACAAACCAAAACATGGGGAAATCGGAGGAGAGGTAAAGGGGAGGAGAACAAATGTAGAGTACAGCCACTACACAAAGAGTACAGCCACCACACGGAGAGTACAGCCGCTGCTGTGACAGTACAGCCACCACACAGAAAGTACAGCCTCCACATGGGGGAAAACTTTACTGCTCATAATTTGCTTTTTGGGAGACAAGACTGTGATTCTCATGTTAGCCCCAGTTTAGTTTCTATTTTGTCTGATATGTTTCTTCTAAAATTCAATAGGAGTAGACGTAGGTGAGCCAGAGGACAGGAGTAATATTGATAAATAGAAAATTTTGCCAAACTTGACTCGGTCTCATTAATGAGCAATACTGGAGCCAAAAGATCCACACCACTAGAGCAGAGAGTCAAACTCTGGTCTCCAGAGGTGTGAGGCAACAGTGCTAACCATGGCACCACATTGCAGAGCTTGATTCTTCATCCATGACAGGGCATGATACACAGGGTCAAAGCACTTCAGCAGCTATGGCCAAATATGGCTATGAATTTGAGGATAAAGAGAAAACAAACCGCTGTGGTTGCAGCAGTAAATACAGCAGTTGACGCATACTGAAGGAGCTGAATCAGTAATTGAAATTTTTAAAGCAGTAAAGTAATAATGTTTATTTTTGCTGCAGAAGCCAGCACAAGCCACACACAAACAAAACAGAGTTGCCAACTTTGGTCAACTGGCTGTCGTGAGATATTCAAGACGAGTCTGCACATGTATTTACATGTATGTAAGAGTTTTATTGCCTTGTACAGTAAATAGTCTGCAGGGTTTGCAAACTACCCCAACGCTTTTGATGTAGCTAATTTTAGGTTTACAGTGGAATAATATCGATTTGCCATAAAATGAGAGTGAGTGTGAGAGTCAGAAAGCGTGTCATGCCAGATGCATGAGAGTTGGCAACCCTCGGGGAACTGATTTCATTATTTTCTGATCATATGGGTGCCAACTTCATGTGGGTATTTGAATTTGACTGGGATGAGAATAGTTTGAGGTCATAACCAGTGCGCTCTAATTTCGCCACCATAGATCAAAATGAGATGTAAAAGTTAAGACAATTTGAGACCTATTTTAGAGCACGATGAGATCTCTCTTAAAACTGAAACGGAGGCTGATATGAGATTTTGTGTCTTTTCGCTGCTGAGAAAAAAGAGAGATAGGAGAAATAAACAGTGGCGGACACAGTTAACCAAAATGTTAGCTTTGATAAACGCTAATCCGCTAACTCCAAAGTTTAATTCAATAACGCTAAACTGATAAAGCACTATAAAATTTAGCAGAAACTAAGCATAACTGCTAACTGTCAGCTTTCATTATATCAGTTTAGCTTAGGTTTGGTTTTGGGCTCCTACAAAGCATCCCTAGAAAGCTGAAATTCTATCGTTTTTTTAGCAATTTAGTTCTGCAGGCTGGAGTGAGTACCTTGGAATACTTAGGACTGGAATTTCTGGAATAAATTTTCTTTCAGTGATATTCCATTTGCGAGATAGAAGCGTTTTTGTCAGACAAGTCAAGTGGCTCATACTGATTATTTTGCCCTCAGTGAAACCACTTGAGGACTACAAACATGGCATCATTTATTGGTCTGTCAACCAGAACCCGGAAAATAATCTAAATAATCTAGCTAACAAAGTTACCTTTGCTAATTAGCAGTTAGTGGATTAGCTGTACCCTGCTCACCACTGGAAATAAGTCATTCTCTCATTTTGGTTTTGCACAGATCATATAGTTGCCTAGGAGAATTAAACAAAACAGTTTTGATATCTCATTTCTGATTTTATTTTCCTCTGGATTGCACAGACAGTACCGCTTTAAGAGTAGAGCTGCCCCACAGAGTGTACTACCGCCGTTCAAAGAACACAGTTTCTGCGTGAACAGTACAGCCTCTGCATGGGGAGGTCAGGTGCTGCACGGAGAGTATAGTCGCTGCATGGGAATAACAGCCACCACATGGAGAGTACTGTCACAACTTGGAGAGTACAGCTGCTGGATGGAGAGTACAGCCACCACACAGAGAGTACTGTTACAACTCAGAGAGTAATGAAATTACCATTATCATTTCTAAAACGCTTCAGTTCATCATAACAAATGTTTTCCTTTAATATCACTATGTAATTATGGGAGTAGTTCAGATTTTCACAAAGCAAAAAGGTGGTTTTACACTGTGCAAAGTTTGATGGGATACTATAGGGGCAGGAGCGTCTGACGAGAAAACACAGGCGCTTTTCAGGGCCCTCACATTAAGCAAAACCACTGTAATTGTTGTCTATTCATGTTTATTAAATTACCATTAGTATAAAGAGCTTTTTAATATCTTTTGTCCTTGTAGCTGCTAATTACACTCGTTATTAAAGACATAAAGTCATCTGCCTGCTACCTTAGAATCTCCATTGAATAAGTGTTTGAGAAAATGTTTTGGTTAAAATCTGGGCTTATTCTGCGTTGATTGATGGTGCCGGTGTGTGTTCGTGAACATTGGGCTTGTTGGGACCAGTGTTATTGTCATAAACTAAAACTGAAATGAAAACGGACACTAAATAAAAGAATATAATTTGAAATAAACTGAAATAAAAATTATATATTTATATAAAAAAAAAATGTGTCGGACTTTAATCAGCAAAATGCAACGCCACACCACCATCTTTTGGCCTTGTTTATCCAAAATTTCTCCTCTTTTTTAAAGATGTGGTTGCTGAGCTGTCCCTTTCTTGGCTTCAGTGCGTTCGGCTTCCATGATTTACCAAAACAGTTGCACGTGGCGTGCTCCGCTAACCAAATTTAATAAGCATAAGGATACGGAGAATTTATACAGATTACCTTTGGACGTCACAATAGGTTTCTCATTAATATTTAATCATACTACTAATTTGCTTGTCAGCGAAAACTGTGGGCGAAAATAATGTCCATATACTGTAGTGCCGAAAAACTGGCGTCCATTATGTAAAGCCCTGCAATAACATAAAATTTATTTAAATTAAAGGGTCTATTTGATTTTCTAGAGGAAAATTAACCATTTAGATTAATCGACCAATTGGTAACAGTCGATAGATTAATCCATATAAAAATAGTCATTATAGTGGCAGCCCTATAGTACAGCTGCTACATGGAGAGTACAGTCATTCCTTGGAAAGTACAGCCACCACACAGAGTACAGTTGCTACACAGAGAGTATGCTGCCTCTGACAGAGTATTGCTGCGGCACAGAAATTTCAGCTGTCCCAAGGACAGTAGTGCTTCTGCAAAGAGAGTGCAGCCGCCACTCTGAGAGTACTGCCACCACACAAAGAGTACAGCTGCCCGAGGAAGAGTACTGCCACTGCTCAGAGTGTACATCCACCACATGGAAAGTACAGCTCCCCCATGCAGATTACGGCCATCGTTCAGAGAGAACAGCCACCACATGGAGAGTAGAGTACACTTGCTGTACAGAGAGCACAGGCAATGTACAGACATTACAGCCACCACTGAGAGTACAGCTGCCACTTTGAGAGTATAGACGCTGCTCTGGGAGTACAGCCACCACACAGAGAATACAGCTGCTGTTCTGAGAGTACAGCCATCACATGGAGAGCACAACAACCCCTCAGAAAGTACAGCCACTGCACAGAGAGTACAGCTGTACCAGGGAGACTGCTGCCACTGCACAGAGAGTACAGCCATCACACAAAGAGTACAGCTTCCGGTCTGAGAGTATAGTCATCACCCGGAAAGTACAGTTGCTGCTCCGAGAGAATAGCCACCACACGGAAAGTACAGCCACTGCACAGAGAGTACAGCCACTGCACAGAGAGTACAGCTGCCCCAGGGAGAGTGAAGACGCTACACAGAGTTGTGATGGTTGCTCTTCCAGCCACTCAGTATTAAAGCTTACACTCTCAGTTTTCGCTTAATTGTACTTTCTTTAGATATTGTTTGGTTATTACTTATTTGCAGTAATTGTTAATCAATGTATTTTGTCATTTTTTGTTAGTATCTACTTTATTTATTGGCACTTTTTATTGGAAAAATAAAAGTTTCTGGGTGTACGCACACACATTTTAATTCTTTTGCAGTGTCATTTATTTTGTACACGTTAAGTCATGGTTTATTTAATTTTGGTTACCTTTTGTTTGCTGTACAGGAAAGGCCTGGTCAGGGGGGTAAAAGCAGTCTCATCCCAATAACAGGAAATCGGACTAGTCCACACCGATAATCTGTTGTGGGGGTAGTGAAGTAATGAACTTTTAACTTTTCTTTTCCTTAATGTTTGGATTTATTTTTGATTATAATTATATTGATTTGGTTGAGTAGTGGGGATGTATTTTGTTGGACATTTGGTTTATTTATTGTCTTGTGATTAATTTTAATTATTTAGTTAATTGTGTAATGTCTGTTTCCCCTTTGTCTGATTGTTTGGCCAAGCCTGTGTATATATATATATACACACCTGTGTCATTTTCCGAGGAACTGAGTTGTTAGTTGTGATTTTTTGTGTTGGCTTAAATTTACTTATGATCCTTTTGGTTTGTTTGAACTAAAGTTTATTTTTTTGTAAATATTCATCTCTCTCTAGACTTGTATATGCTGGAGATGAAAATAAAGTTGACTTTGACTAATAAAACATCTTTCTGTTACAAACCTTCCTGTGTCCTCGATCCTGGCTTGCTTGGCTCCCCACAGACTACAGCCACCACACAAAGAATACAGCTGCTCCACAGAGGGTATTGCCGTCGCTTTGAGAGTACAGCCACTCCACAGAGAATACTGTTCCCACTCTGAGAGTACAACATCTCACGGAAAGTACAGCTGCTGCAGAGAGATTACAGCTGTTTCTAAGAGTACAGCAGCCCCACAGGGAGGACAACTGTTGCTCTGATAGTACAGCCACTGCACAGAGAGTATAGCTGCCACACTAAAATACAACTGCCCCAGGGAGAGTACTGCCACCACATGGAGAGTACAGCTACCGCATAGAGAGTAGAGCTACTGATCTGAATGTACAGCCACTGAAGGGAGGATACAGTTGTCGCACAAAGAGTACAGCCGCTGCTCTGAGAGGACGAGGCCACTCGGAGGGTCGACCAAGAGTCTAAACACTTACGCTTAGTCACCATGGAAAAACACACACCTCCTCCACAAAAGGAGGCAGTGACAGGCTGCACGCATAGGGAGGTGTGAAGTGGGTGTGGCGCCGGTCACAGACGCTCTGTGCTCAATAGCATGTTCACCCGTTTAATGCATGTACATCACAACATACCCTGAGAAGAGCAAGGACTAACAGGCCGAGGAGCGGGAAGAAGGATTTATGAGGCAACCTAGATAAAAGCCTGAGTGGGTGTGAAAAGATGAATGTGAAAGCAGAAATACCCGGTACCTGTCTGTCTTTATGCGGAGTAGAGTGACAGAGATCACAGAGCATGCTGGGAATTTCGACAAAGAGACCTGAGTTTGCTCAGAGGGAGGTGGTTCGTACTGGACTTACGTATACTGCACACCTGCACTGTCCAAATGTGCAAGATAGGAGAGAGATGGAGAATGGGGTGCTTTAGAGGGATGGACAATCACGGGAAGTTACTGAGAAGGTCACAGCCAAATGAGACAGCCATCAGTGACCTTAAAGGAATGGACAGGCTGACAGCTTCACTGGCCACCAATACTGACAGGACTGGAGTGGAAGATGCCTGGCTCACACCCTGCACTCAGGAGGATCTCAGCCTCTGTGGCCTAAGATCGCCTTTACTGTGTCACTGGTGTACACCTGGAGGTGCTGTCCCAGCTATGCCTGCCCTGTGATTACAGTGCACAGCACCACCCACTGGAAGTTCCCCAGCTGGTCTTGCAGTGGCCCTGGACCTGTGCTATATCACCAAAACACGTGAATCTACCTGAAGCTGTCGCTGGAATCACAGTGCCTTGAGTTAGAGCACTCCTGCACAATGTCATGGTGAAATGGCCTTCTCTACATCCCATAATGCTGTGTTCCTGGGCCCGCGTGCCCAATCGCTTGTGCAAGCAGCTGAAACAACTTCCTGCTGTACGAGGATCCTGCATTACCCAAAGCCGAGGTCCAGATCCCATTACACTGTTCCCTCCCGCCCCCTGGCGTCTGCCCTGAAATCCTCCACTAATTCTGAGTATTTCTCACTAAATATTTGGTGTTTAAAAGCCTTCCTCAGCTTAGCACCCATAATCCCCTGGGGGCCTCGCCTGAGTCTTCCGCACAGCAGCCGGCTGCCTCGTCCTTCTGGAAACAATGAAAGTGCAGCAGCTGGCACTGGAGGGCTTGTAAAGAGTGCCCCTGGTGGACTGAAGGCAAACTGCGCTTCCAAGGAACTGGCTGAGGAAAATATTCTGTGAGCAAGGATGGGGGATAGGTCCCAAGCCTGGATACTATGGTCGGAGTCGTCCCCTGAGGCTGGTCCTAACCAGAAGCAAAGCTCTCACCAGTGAAAAGCTCAGATTCTCAAGTCAGACCTTCTTTCTGCTGCTGTGAGTAATGTACTGAGTGGCCCTTCCCTGGTCAAGCTCGAGTTACACTTTACCCAAACAAGCCTACACACTGGCGCGCTCAAAGTTTTACCCTCCTACTCACATCCACACAGTCATGGCACCCAGCTGAACAGGTGAGATCGGCCTAACTGCCTGGAGGGCTGAGAAGGACAGAGAGCATACCCAGAAGCCTTTGCGAGGTGTGTCACAGGTAGAACACAGCATAAAGTGTGGTGTGCGTGTGTGTGTGTGCGCATTCACATCTCTGTGAAAAAGTTCTGCTGTGTTGAGGTGTCCACACTTGGTCGCATTCAGAAAGGTTACTGTGCCATTTAGAGCTGTGGTGTTTTGGTAGGCGGGTATACTGTTATACTGTATAATATGCACTTATCCTCGGACTAATAAGCATTTCTGGCAGTTTTTAAGTGGGTATACAGTAAATCCAATTTTTAAAGATGGCTATATGTCGTCTACCCACAACTACACCTCTGGTTTAGTAACGGGGTAGGGGGTATTTCCCCCCTGCAGCCAGAGCCCATGCTGGTCTCTGATGACACATCATCCCGCCTCCCTTCCCGTCCGCAGTCGGTTAATTACTGAACAGACAGCAGCCGTTTTGCTGAATAATTAACGCTGATCGGAAAACAGCAACAAACGGTATATACACGCTAGTGGTTACGGGGCAGCCCGTCATATGCGGATCCTCCGTCATGCTGTCGGAGGCAGGGGCCAGCCTACCCCTCCCGTCAAGGCGGCTCTGCTGCTGCAGTCTCCCCGTCCCGACAGCGGGCAGGACACCGCAGCTACGCTAGACGCAGGCGCGCACGCAGAAAATCGCTCCAGCCTCGGTTTTAATTAGGAAACAGGCGTCCTCATTAAGTGGGATTCTAACCGGCTCCTGCTCTGAATGCCTCTCCCGCAGAATTGAGGTGGGAGGGACAGAGGGAGGGTCACATTCCCACAATGCCCCTCACCGACATCTCGGGCTCCCATGCAGGGCTGCCCTTTAGGGGACTAATAATGACTAACCGATATTTAACAGGACAAAAAAAAGCCAGTCAGCTTGGTACTTATATAAATCAAGAGCCCAGGGCTCCTCGTCTGTATGAGGGCGCAGGCTGGACAAACTGACCGGTAATTGGCCAAAAGCATTAGGTGAGAAGGAATCTCAAACGGACTTTAATTAAACACGGCTTTTGCCCGAGTTCGAAACGCGACATTTATGTATTTTCTCCCTTGTTTAATGTCCTCTAAAAGTGTAATTGAAATTTCAACCTTATTCTTTAAGTTAAACACTAATGTCTTGTGCATTTAAATTAAGTTTTATTGAAGGAGAGTTTATTGAACTAATAAAGTAAATGACGCATCTTGGAAGAAGGCTATCTATATAAAATATCTATTCGGATTTACTGGGGAAAGGAAACGACAAATATATACATCAATTACTGTACACTCACTGAATGCATAACTCGGAAAATATTATTTTCTGGGGATGAGAATCATGTATTACTGAAATCAAAAGTGAGAAATAAACTGAAAACTAAAACGCTCTTGGTTGCAGTCACCATTAGGTAGCCCTGCAGCGTCCGTGAAGTTTCGAAAGCTTTTATAATTTAGAATTTATTTTTATATCTTTTAAATTTATGATGAGTCTTCATTTTGTAAATCCTACTCAAATTGTAAAGTTTTGTAATCGTGTATCCTTTTGTTGCCTGCAATTCCGACTCTAAAACTGGCACTGCATCACAATATTTATTGCATTTAGGCTATTTAACGTTATACATGAAACAGAGAATGAACATAATAAAGTAGATCTACCGAACGTTTTCGATTACTCGGATATTTAGGGAAATAATTTAAAGCTTAAGCGTAAAAAGATTCCCCCGTCTGAAAGAACCGAACTAAACCTTACTGAAGGGATGCGGCCGAGTTGTGCCTCGAAGCGATTTAATCGCTCCCCAGCGTCTTTATAATGAAATACATGCGTTTCATTGCGCGGGTTTCAGGGGAGGCGTTATGGGTTTGTTTATGGTTTTAGCGCCCTGATCGATGTCTTCCGCCGCCCAGCAGTTACAGTTAGTGTCAGAAGAGGCAGAATTCTGTTTTTAAATACGGTTAACGAGGCAGTGGAGAGTGTGTGAAACAGTATGAGAAAGACTATATATGCATTTTTTGTATTCGTGAGTGTGTGTCAGAGAGAGAGAGAGAGATATGTTTATATTACATTGTGGGGACCAAATGTCCCCACAATGTAATGAAAACCTGTTATTTTAACGTTATGGGGACCATTTTTCAGGTCTCTACAAACATCTGTGAATTCAATCAAAAAAAAGAAGAAAAAAAAAGCCAAGTCTCGTGTTTTATTTGGTTACTTATGGTTGATTGGTGAGTCCCCACAAAGATATAATT
>JAODLD010000124.1:31353806-31376905 GCA_026781065.1 Mormyrops boulengeri
GGAAGTTGTCATAAGTGACCTGAAAACCACTGTGCTGTCATTATACCACACCTCCTCTATTCAGCCCCGCCCTCTTCCTCTGTCATGCCTATTTATTTACATTTACGTTTATTTTTATTTAGTGGGTGCAAAATGGACATTACAGTGGAATAGGACATTATAATCGTGAGACTGTCTAGGAGTCGACTAGGCATAAGTGCAGCTAGGTTGAGCTTCCAGTGGATGCTCAGTGTAAGCAGTATAGGAGCAGGAGCTACAAAACATCTACCAATCGAAGAAAGAACATAAGACAAACAATTCAAATCAGTAGGAAGTGCTACACTAAAAGCATTCAGGGAATATGGAGTGGTATCCAGGTGTTCCTGGAACTGGTGACGTGGTTCAACAGCTTGCTTCCTGTCTCCATCAGGTCTTTCTCTGTCTGCACATGAAGACATACTGAGCGCTGCATGCTGCTTTATCAGTACGCGTGTAGCTGGTTCGGCACATTGCGCATAGTGCGATTCGCCGTGTCATACGCTATGGAACGATCAGTGAGGATTCCAGTGCTCTCATCGCACACGGCGATGAAAACACGGGGATTCAGCTTGATGCCAGACCTCAGAGCCGTGACTTTCATCTCAAATCTGATTAGACGTCAGACACTTTTCTCCGCCTGCACAGCAGAAGCATAACAGGAGCATAGCAGAGGAACATAGCAGGGGTGTAGCAGGAGCATAGCAGAGGAACATAGCAGGGGTGTAACAGAGGAACATAGCAGGAGTGTAGCAGAGGAGTTTTAGCAGAGGAGCATAACAGGAGCATAGCAGAGGAACATAGCAGGGGTATAACAGAGGAGCATAGCAGGAGCATAGCAGAGGAACATAGCAGGAATGTAGCAGGAGCACAGCAGAGGAACATAGCAGGAGTATAGCAGAGAAGCATAGCAGGAGCATAACTGCGGTTCAAAGAGGACAGCACAGGTAAGTGTTCAGACGACAAAGATACACCCAATGAAGCATCTCTATGTATGCAAAGTCTAGAAGCTTTCTCATGTTGTGCTACATGTGGGAGATCCGATTATTGCTCTTTTTGAAGCACTGCATGCTGCAGGGTCACCTACATCTGTGGGATCCCGCCTCAAACAGACAAAGTTATTACGCATTATTAAATTTACTGGTGTGACACATGTTAATATTCAAGGAGGAGGCCATTCTATCCCCCCTCCCAGGTAACATTTAAGATGCGTCGTAGCTGCCGTGACAGCCGTTTTGCAGCCCCTGCTCCCTGTGGCGGGTTTGACTCATGCGCCGATGAGTGTTTCACGTGCTTGCGGGCGGTAAGCGGCACATGGGTAACAGCGAATAACTACCTCTGGGCGCGGGGAGGTAGTTTATCCTGTCAGAATCTGCCTCTTCATTTCTGAAATCTGCAGAGGTCAGTGTGAGGCCACGCAGGGGCTGCTCACTGCCAGCAAAGAAAAGCTGTACCCCCCAGAACCCCGGAGGTGATCACGGCGGTGTGCTCTGGAGCGACAGAGAGCAGTCAGCTGATGCTGCGCAGCAGGCCTGCAGGGGGAGAACAAGCCCGACGACAGCCTAAAGGATGACCTGATGATGGTGGAGCAGATCAGATGAAATGCCGGAAACTTCAGCCCCAAACATCCACCTCCTTTCTCCCTCAGTGATTACAAGCAGGATGTGATTGTCTTTAGCTGGTCATCAAAAGTTTGACTGTGTGGCCAGCGAAGAGGCAGAGGGGGAAATGGACACAGATGCATTTCTGTTTCTCAGAAAAGTGCCCTTTCTGTGAAGTTGAGCCCACGACATGGATCTCAGCCAACAGCTGCCGGAGTGTAGGAGATACGTCAAGGAGAACAGCCAGAGAGGTACAGTCAGGAGATACATAAATCCAGCAGCATTGGGCTTCTCAGAACAAACCTCATCTCAGAGCTGCCAGCAGAGGCAATCACTCACACTGGTAACATCTGAACATACCTTCGCAGGCGAGAGAGGGTGGCCACAGCAGGGGAAAGGGGGGATCAGGGGCACACTGAGAGCCACCCCTGACAGCTCACCTCCTACCTGCTTCTGGGGCACCTCCTCAAGCTGACAGAGGGCGGCCTTTACAGGAAGTGACATCGGGGAACATGGTGCAAGAGCAAGATGGATGGAGGCAGGGAAGATGTGCAGATTTATGTTCAGCATTTGCCTATTTGGTTGATTTGTTTTGTTCAACTGGAGGTATTACTGAACAGACAGTCGACAAACTGAGGGTTTGGGTGGTGCCTCTTACATTTACACACAAAGCCGCCTCTTACATTTATATACACAGCTGCCTCTTGCTTTTACACACACAGCTGCCTCTTACATTTACACACAAAGCTGCCTCTTACATTTACACACAAAGCCGCCTCTTACATTTATATACACAGCTGCCTCTTGCTTTTACACACACAGCTGCCTCTTACATTTACACACAAAGCTGCCTCTTACATTTACACACACAGCTGCCTCTTACACACAAATCTATCTCTTACATTTACACACACACACACACACACACGCACACACGCACACACCAGACCCATACATTTACACACGGCTGCTTCATACATCTACACACAGCTACCTCTTACATATTCACACATAGCTGCCTCATATATCTACACATACAGCTGCCTCTTATGTTTATACACACAGCTGCCACGTTTGCACACACTCACTCAGGGCTTTTCATTACTCAGGGCAGTCTTCCTCACTCAGGGCTGTCTTCCTCACTCAGGGCACTTCATTACTCAGGGCTGTCTTCCTCACTCAGGGCACTTCATTACTCAGGGCTGTCTTCCTCACTCAGGGCTCTTCATTACTCAGGTATGTCTTCCTCACTCAGGGCTCTTCCTCACTCAGTCTTCCAAATACTCAGGGCTCTTCCTCACTCAGGGCAGTCTTCCTAACACTCAGGGCCCTTCCTCGCTCAGGGCAGTCTTCCTAACACTCAGGGCAGTCTTCCTAACACTCAGGGCTCTTACTCACTCAGGGCAGTCTTCCTAACACTCAGGGCTCTTATTCACTCCAGGCAGTCTTCCTAACACTCCGGGCTCTTCCTCACTCAGGGCAGTCTTCCTAACACTCAGGGCTCTTATTCACTCCAGGCTGTCTTCCTAACACCACTCTGTCTTCCCCACTCTCCTGTGTGTGCTTCTTAAAGTGGCCTCTTTCCTTGCTCTCTCTTGTTCCATCTCCAGCTGTAATGGAATGGTCACTGAGACCAGTCAGTTATCTTTGCAAATTGCTGTTGCATCGCATAAGTGTTTACCTCTTAAATCTTTCATTTATTTACCTACTTTCAATGCAGGAAGAAAAGACGAATGAGGGAACAACGCTTCGTCTCCTGGAAGTTGTCTGTGTTTGCTGATAAGACTCTCCTGGCTTTGCAGCTGACTACTCCGCTGGGCTGGAAGCTGTTGCATTTTGTGTCCATGCTAAAGACAAATTGTCAGATGACATAGGAATGGAAACAAAACGCAGCATGTACAGTCTGAGTTCCCATGTGGGGCCAGCTGTTGTACCCTTGAACAAAGGGCTTTGCATAGGATAGTGCAGTTAAATATCCATCAGTATAAATAAAAAGTCTATGTAGATTTGATGCCATAGCAATCGTCTAATGACAATAAAAAATATTTTAATTTTTCACATTCTCTGCCAGGAACAGATACTATCACCTTCTGTGCCGAGAATGGCCCCTACCACCTTTGAACTCCAACAAGGCCAGCAGTCTCTGCACATGCAGATGGTGGATCTGACTCACCTACATCAAAAGCACACAGAGTGGGGAAGGAAACGGAGGCTTTTCCTCTGTGTACCTCATCCTCTAGTGTGAGATAAGGACTCCCCATTTCAGCATGGTTCTGGAGAGGGGGCATTTTCTATGTGTCTTGTTAACCTGGCCCCTGGATTTAATCCGAACTGTTTGTGACCTTCGGAGCACGTCTTTCCAAAGCCGGCTGTTAATGGATTTCTGAATTAGCATCCTTTAAATGCAGCGATCCTCGGAACAACGTCAAACTGCATCCCTCCTGAGATGTGTGTTTGCTGACTCATGCCATACACTCCCTTATTGTTCAGGTCAATAACTTTTGGGTTTTTCCACATTTTCCAATGATAAAATTCATCCGAAAAATTGAAATGCATTCCCTTGTGTGTAGCTTATGTTTGTGCAGTGTTCTGTGGGAAATGACTTTATTTTAACAGAAAAGAAAATTAAGTCATAATTAGTACAGTTTTGAGCACGACACAGAGTTCTTGGTCTGCAGCATTGGTACCCGACATTCTCCACCATGTAGCCGCCTGTGTCTCTAGCTTTGGCATGGATGCTGGAAAGCGCACTGTGAGGCTGCAGCCCGGGACAGGAGCCCGGGATGGCCCTGGACATGGCGGTTACACTCCCTTATGAGTTTGGCTGGGTCCTTCCCCTCTTAACTGGGATTTATGAACCTGATCCTCCAGCACTGAAACATGCAGAACTGATCCCCTGCTTTATTTCAATGTGAACACAATCGGCTCCATGTTCTGTGTAAAGGTTCATCAGAACCTCTGACCTCCTTAGTCTTACTGGGGTGAGATAATAACTGATTTTTTTAAGTGAGTGGGAAATAGTATATGCCATCTGTTGTTTGCTGTGGTATTCATATTTACTAGTATAATATTTACAATGCTAATTAATAACTGACAAGGCACTGATATAATGCCTCTGTTATGTAAACATGCATTTCTGATGTGTTTACAGGAATCACGCAGGGATTACCTCTCTGATTCACCCTGCTGTTTCACTCTCCACAGTAACAAAACACCCTGCCACCTCACTCTCCACATTGATATAGCACCCTGCCATGTCATTCTCCACAATGACAGGGCACCCTGCCACCTCACTCTCCCCTGTGACAGAATGCCCTGTAGTCTCACTCTCCACAGTGACAGAACACCCTGCCATCTCACTCGCCAAAGTGACGGAGTACTCTACTATCTCACTCTCCAGATTGACACAGCACTTTGCCACGTCACTCTCAACAGTAACAGTGCACCTTACCATTTCACTCTACAGTGAGAGAGCACCCTGCCATCTCACTCTTAACAGTGAAGGAGCATCCTGACGTGTCACTCTCCACAGTGACAGAAAACCCTGCCGTCTCACTCTCCACTGTGACAGAAAACCCTGCCGTCTCACTCTCCACAGTGACAGAGAACCCTGCTGTCTCACTGATGTCCTTGGAGGGGTAGGACCTTTTATGCTAGTAAAGCAAGCTGATCAGAGTCCTTGGTCCTATTAAAAAGCTTCATGGTTACCATAGCAATTACTTCCCATTTGCAGTCATCATTTTTCCTCCATCATTTTGTGCCATTGTGAAGGATATTTGGTTTTAAGTACCTCAGCTGTCTTAAATTGTGAACTCACCTAGAGAGGGTGTGGAAGGGTGCATTGGTGGCCTGTGCAGGGAGATGGGGGGCATTAGTGTCTTGTGGCCTGGGACTGACTCTTATGTCTCATTCACTCCCCCCATACCCTCTGAGTCTTGCTCCGTGCAGTTTGGACATGATTAACATCAGAGAGCTGTCTTCCATATTTAATCACACTCATCCTGATTTAGCATAACACAGATTTATGACTCAGCAGGAATATACATGAATAAGCTGTAATATCGCCCCCTGGCAGCTCGGGTCTGATATGGTCCTAGAGCTCAGTGTATACCCCCCCCAAGCAATCTGTAAAGTGAATGGGATGTGGATTGCAGGGTGAAAAGGCTCCAGATTCATTTCTCTCTCGGTTGATACCGTCAGAGTTTCTGCATACGCGGGCATATACAGGAGTGCAGATGCTCAGCACAGGCGTGAGAGGGGCACAGCCACACATTCAACACAAGCGTGAGAGAGGCACCATTGCGCACTCAGCATAGGTGTGAGAGGGGCAAAGCCACACACTCAATACAGGCGTGAGAGGGGCACCACTGCGCACTCACCATAGGTGTGAGAGTGGCACAGCCACGCGCTCAGCATAGGCTTGAGAGGGGCACAGCCACACGCTCAGCGTAGGCGTGAGAGGGGCACCGCCGCACGCTCAGCGTAGGCATGAGAGGGGCACAGCCGCATGCTCAGCGTTGGCGTGAGTGGGGCAGCGCCGCGTGCTCAGCGTAGGCGTGAGAGGGGCACTGAGGGTGGGTCTGAGGGCCAGACAGACAGACTGCGGTGTCCTCTCACATAATGCATCTCACTCTCACATGCTGCATCTCACTCTCACATGCTCCATCTCACTCTCACATGCTGCATCTCAGTCTCACATGCTGAATCTCACTCACATACCGCATCTCACTCTTGCATGCAGCATCTCAGTGTCACATGCTGCATCTCAGTCTCAAATGCTACGTGTCACTCTTGCATGCTGCATCTCACTCTGGCATACTGTATCTCACTCTCACATATGGCATCTCACTTTCACATGCTGTATGTCACTCATCTGTCACTATTCCTTCCCTCTGCAGGTTCTGGGGCGTCCCCATTCCCTCTCACCCTTTCTAGACCCTAACCCTAACCCTAAACCTAACCCTAACCCTAACCCTAGCCCCGCTCCTCCTCTCTCTCTATAGGTACAGCAATGATATTACAGTTTTTCTCAGTTGCTTTACCACAATGGTGGAAACAGTAACCTCATTCTATTAACCAGCGAAACCTGTGAAACTATAATGTGTAGGTGAAACTCTTCATTTTCACTGTAAAACTCAATAGTGAAATAAGAACAACATAAACATGTTGCACAGCTGCATAATCCACGCAAACAGTTACACGAAGTATTACAGCAGTAACACATCCAAGCATTAACTGGATATTGACAAGCAAAACACTAACCACACATCTCTCTGAGGCAGAGAAGAAAACTGTGGCAGGGTTAACAGCACAATGCATGCTTCTTACGTTTGTTGTAACTGCACCACAAACATCACTGACTAAACACATGAGTAGCACAGCTCATCCAACAAAGTGAAATGCAAACAAAGCAAATGTGGATATTCACAAAAATAAAATTTTACTGAGTTAAATTACATCATACAGGGGCAGTCAAACTCAATCTTGACTATGAGCAAAAACTCAAGAATTTACATATACATGACACATTTATGGTGCAATAAAATAAAAATTGCCTTTTTATTGAGAACCGGAATTAAAATCTACTGCTCTGCCTAATCGATCGTGTCCTGGATATTGGGCCACATTGTCAGTGTCACACAAAATATTTTCCTTGGAAATGCAACATGATAGATACCTTTGGGCATGCCTGATTCCTGCCTGGCAGTGGGATGCTGGGATTGCCCTAAAAGCCTCAGTCATGACAGCGCCATCCGGTTATAAGCACAGTGGTCATAGACCTTCCACCTCCAGGCAGAACAAAACATTGTCCCATATGATTACTTAATGTGGGCCATTGATCCTGTAAAGCTTATCTAGGCATGTTTAACAGAGTTATATGGACCAACTGTTGGGATATATGCTACATGACCATTGTTTGATATAGCTGCACACGGTAATGTTTAAACTTCTTTGCCCTGGTATCTGTACTGTTGCTCTGTGGCCTATAAAAATCGTTCCATGGTTCCTGGTCTTGGCCAGATTGAAACCAGCTTCATCCACATCGAGAAATTTGTGTGGTATAGCACTGGACACCAGTTCCATGATCCTTTGTAATCAACAAAAACAGGACAAAGTGAAACACATGAAAGAACCAATAAAAAGGTGTACAGAACTTCTATATGGAGTGGAACATGCAGAGAATGTATAACAATGCCACATTACCTGAATGCGGTGATGTCTCGGCCCCTTCACTCGCTCACTGTTTCTATCAATGGACACTCTGTGGATTTGCTTCATGCTGAGATTAAGGTGTTTCAAAACCCCGATCAACAGTCTGCAATTATTGTTGTCTGTATCTCCCTCAAAAATCAAATGTTATAGTTCTTCACACGAATACAGTTGGTGGGGGGTGGGGGAGACACTCCCATCAGTTATATAACAACCCTGATGCATCCTTTCCCCCCCCCCACCCCACTTTTAAGGGGAAAAACCCCAAACTTTGATAAGTAGCATCCCTAAATAGGATTGGATACCTAGATGTTCAAACTCGTCAAACTGTGTCGATCATCGCAAACTACTCACACTGTGGTGGTTGCCGCAGGTTCCACACGCTCCTGTTCCCACTGTCTCCGTTTATCTCTGTTTGCAGGTAGATAGAGTAAGGTGCCCGCATTCCTATTAGCCTACAGGTTAGTTTCAAAAATTTCCATTTTCACGATGATGTACTGATTTAACAAAGGATAAATAACTCAAACCAGATGTCACTTTTCTAAGCCATTGTATTCTAAAACATATTGTATATACTTGCCACATTTGTGCTGACTTTGTACATTTTGTTTGTGTTCCGTTGTTGTGGGTTTGAGAACTATGCTGCCTAAGTTGTGCCTGATGTGGTTTTGGTGACAGGGACCAAAGTGGTTTGCAATACAGAAAAAAAAATGTCACAGCATTCTTTCAAATAGCAAGCAATGCAATTAAACTATATCATCTATACCAAGCCTGTGTTGAATACAATTGTCAATATAATTTGTATCATATCTCACATGGTCCAATTAATATTACTGTAACAAAGGTAATTACTTCATTTAAGTTTGACCTAATGTGAAATTATGCATGTTGTTTAGGTTATTACCCAATAGGCGAATTGTAGGTGACTGACAACTTCGTACCAGACAACAATGTACCAGCGTATGCATGTCAGTCTGTGTCATTCAAAATTTTTAGTGTATTACAGTTTTTCTGAATTGCTAAAACATGTCAATTGGCAAAACTCATATTATGAATTAATTGCTCATTTGGTGAAACTGTAAATAGTGTTTACCTAGTTAGACACAAAGTTATCCTTTTTGCAAAACTCTAAACATATTTTCATTCATCAAAATACATTTTGCACCATGGTGAACTTTGATGCAAAACAGAAAACAAAAGCAACTAAAGATAAACACAGCTTGCACTCATTTGTCATCATTTAAACACAATGACTCAAATCTCTTCATGCATGTTCCTAAATGTGTAAATGTGTAAAGAAACCAATGAACGACTCAAATATAGAATATGTTGCTGGTTGAGCGTGCAAGTGCCATAGGTGAGTTGAATTTCGATGTCAAGGTATGGATGGGTCAGAACAGAAAATGCTTCCCACGTTGCTAGAAAGAGGGGACAACATCCTATGATGCAGACTAAGCTCTCTGTCCTGACAGATCCCGGAGACATAAGGCAGAATGAATATTCTTCCTTGACTTTACTGTTGTACATTTTACAGTAACATGCCTTTTATATAGATTTTTTTTTCAATTGCTACCACACTAAAATTGATACTACAGTACAAACAGTTCTTCAAAGCTTTACTCCAGTTGCCATTAAGGATCTGCAGAGAAGCCAGTATTTGTATCAGCATATGTATTTGTTGATGCAGCAAAATTATTTGTATTCGAATAATAGTGGAAATATGTGTAACAATCTAATTTTACTTCTAATTTTAGGGGATTAAAGGGTTATACTTTTTTTTCAATAGCAACAACACTTCTGTGAAACCTTTCCCACTTTCCCCAAATCTATTAACACATTTTGAAATCCACACACTCATCTGTGCAAGCCTTTAATGTTTAGGTCAAAATTAAATGTAGTCACCAGAATCGTTCACTTTTCTTGCAAAATCAAACTTTGTCCACAAATGACAGACACAACGAGACAAATGCACACACACTGGAGATCCACCATAACATACTAGATATAAAAATGAATAACACTACAACCTGAACCTTTCCATTTGAGCCTGTATATTTTCAGATTACTGCAATGTCTGGTTTATAACTGGCATGCAAGTATGGAATTTTATGGTAATTCTTTAACTGCACTATTGAGTCAAAGCAAAATATACACAGTATATACAAACAGTACTGTAAGAAGATAACATGGGAAAAAAAAGATATTTCTTGTATTCAGTGTATGGTACTACAGGAGTAATAGCAAGCAAAACAACATTGCAATATGCAAAAACCAGCCAAAGGATAATGGTGACCACTACTCAGCTTCCAACGCCTCAGCACAATCTCTCCTTTGAGCAGGGTGAAGTCACAACATCTCATCCACATCACTTAGGGTGTTCTCTCCTGTCAGACAGCAAGGAAAACATGCCTGACTATGTCGGATCCAACCTTGAGTTGAGTCAACTAAAATATTGCCACATGCCTCTTCCATTGCTTGCAAGAGGTTCTCTGTCATACAGATTCTGGTCATCCACCTTCCATCACCAGGTCAGGCCAGGTCAGTTTGGGGAGCATGCACTGTTGCAGGGCGTTGCCGCACCCACCACACAGGTGATCCCCCAGGAAGATACACGGTCCAGTCCCATACTCCGGAAATGGCCATCCATCCATATACTGCACCCAGGTGTTACATGCGCGTCCCCTTGGCCTGGCCCAGCGGCTTGGGTCCTCAGCAATGAGGATCACACTCAGGGAAATGCGCCACATGGCCGTAGTGCCATAACTGATGCTCCCTCACAATGCAGGTAATGTGCCTCATTCGGGACTCCTCTAGCAACCGCTCATTTGACACAAAGTCAAACCAGCGGTACCCAAGGATACTCCGAAGTACCGAAGGAGTCCAGTCTTTGTCTCATCTCACTGAATAGCGTCCATGTCTCATAGCCATACAGCAAGACAGGGAGCACTAGGACTTTAAAGACTTGGACCTTCGTCCTCTTGCAAAGATATCGGGAGCGCCACACACCCCTTTCCAGCGACTTCATGACCCCCCATGCTCTTCCAATCTGTCTGCTGACTTCATAGGAAGAGTCACCAGAGTCATGAATGTTGCTGCCGAGGTAAATCTCTCGACGAGGTCGACATTCTCCCAGCAGACAGACACACTACTGAAGACTGTGCCTAAGAAGACATTAAAGACCAAAATCTTGGTCTTTATCCAGGAGACCCGCAATCCCAGACACTCAGACTCCTCACTCAGTCTCTCGAGAGCCCCGATCAGAGCCCCGATCCATTGACTCCACTAAGATCACAGCAAAGTGAAGTCCCTCCACTCTGCATAGCACTCACAATACCAGTGTACAGGCCGGCCATGACGTCCAGTAACTTCAGGGGGATCCCGCGAAGTGTCAGAATGTCCCACAGCGCAACATGATCAACTAAGTCGAACGCTTTATGAAAATCGACAAAGGCTGTAAAGAACCTCTGCCGATATTTGCGCTTGCGCTCAATGAAAACCGTCAGTGCAAGGATACGGTCGATGTCAGACCTCTTAGATATAAAACCAGACTGCTCCAGTCACTGACAATCAAGCAAGTGATCACGCATCCTGTTAAGGATGAGCCTAGCAAGGACCTTACCCGGCACTGAAAGCAGTGTCATCCCCCTGTAGTTGCCGCAATCCAGGCGATCACCCTTCCCTTTCCAGATAGGAACTACAAGTTCCATTTTCCAGTCAGTTGGGATGACGCCTGCCGAAATGAAAGCAAAGATTGCCTGGAGAAGTTCACCCCAGATACCACAGATCCCTGCGGCCTCCCCTGCCCCCAGCTGATTCACCACCCGTGCAATCTCAGTGAGACTGGGTGATTCACAGCTGATCGGAGGATCAGCCTCAAGATCTGTGGACCCAGAGACGTCCCACATCCTAGCTGGAGGATCAGCTTTAAGCACCTGCTCAAAGTAGCCGGCCCAGTGGGTTACAACTGCAGTGTCATCTGTAAGGACCGTCTCATCACCAGGAATACAAAAATTCTTCCATGGGTTTCAGGAATGCTGAGTATGCAAGGGGAAACATCAGCAGAAATCTGGGATGGGCACTGAACCATTCACAGATCACTGCAACACAATCAGAACTTACATTTTTCCATTTTCCATTTTGCTGTGTTGATGGAGAACACCATGCTGACTGATGGGGCTTAAACAGTTGCTCTGAGGCCCATGATGTTGTGACCTCTGTTTGGCAAAGATAAATCCTGCCTCATCCATGAAGATCCATCCATGTGGATCAGCCATGGCTTCAAGCTCAAACATTCACTATAAAAAAGTGACATTCCATTTGATTACATACAGGTTACTGTAAATACTGCATTGTATATATTCTGTATTGACATTGTCATATGTATGCTGCAAATCTTTGATACTATATTACAGTACTCTACTGTACACAAAATAAAGGTCTGACATAATGGAAAATATTCCGTACGTTGCAAATGGGATAGTGTACAACCATAACAATTTTGTGCATTACAGTGTGGGATTGATCTGCACATATTGATGGTGCGGTTTCTTGACCCTTACTGAATTCCTTTCAAATGACACATGACAGTTTCACTCTCATGTTGTGTCATTTGTGGACAACGTAATAATATATCATCGGGGACTCTCTCCCTTCTGTCGCAGACATTTACACCTCACGCTGCATTCACAAAGCCACCAGCACTGTGGACGACCCCACACACCCTCTTCTCCCTCCTTCTGTCTGGCAGAAGGTTCCGTAGCATGTGGCCCTTCACTGTCACAATGGGAAAAAAGTTTCTTCCCTCAGGTCATCAGGCTTCTGAATGAGAACTGAATCATAAACTGTACACACACACACACACACACACACACACGCGCGCACACACACACAAACACACAGTGTACATACCCTTTATTAAGCAATGCACAATGCACACCAGAATGCATATGCTCTATCAAGTTCTCAACACAACGGTAAAGAGTGAAAGAGCTGCAGTTCCAATATGTGCATGTAAGAGCTCTCTTTCATGAACTGATATGTAATGTCAGGTCAGGTTGGGAAGCATGCAACGGTACAGTGTGTTACCACGCCCACCACATGACGATCGTCAGTTTCCTTCAGAGTATTCAAGTCCTTGAATAGTTTGACAAAATGCCTGATTCCCAGATTTGTTCCCTCTACCTTATTCTCCAATACCCAATAGCTGTACCCAATCTGTACCATGCACTGGCGTTTTTCCATAGCAAAGTATGCGAGCCATACCCAAGCCTGTGATCATTTATTTGCAGTTGCTGTTAGGGTGGATCCTGCACATCACTCCATTTCCTCTCATCACATATAGGCTGATGTAGCAAAAGCACACAATAATACACCCATTCTCACATTTCCAGCTGGGGACAGCCCACTGAACTTCACTGGTGCTGCTGGCTAATGCATTCTGAGCCTGATGACTGCATAAGAGCAGGGCTGTAAGCAGAACAGCACGTGGCATTCCCATCTGGTGTTCCTGTCTGCCGTTCCCATCTGGCATTCTTATTCTTGCCTGAAGTTCCCATCTGGCGTTCCTGCCTGGCGTTACTGTCTGGAATTCTTATTCCTGCCTGGCATTACCATTTGGCGTTCCTGCCTGGTGTTACTGTCTGGCATTCTAATTCCTGCCTGGTCTTCTTGCCTGGCACTCCCATCTAGTGTTCCTGCCTGGCGTTCCTGTCTGGCGTTCCTGCATGGCATTCTTGCCTGGCATTCTTATTCCTGCCTGGCATTCCTGCCTGGTGCTCCTGCCTGGCGTTCCTGCCTGTCATTCTTATTCCTGCCTGGCGTTCCTGCCTGTCATTCTTATTCCTGCCTGGCATTTCTGCCTGGCATTCTTATTCCTGTCTGGCGTTCTTGTCTGGCATTCTTGCCTGGCCTTCCAGTCTGGCGTTTCTGCCTGGCATTCTTACCTGCTGTTCCTGCATGGTTTTCCTGTCAATCTCAGGTCAGCCCCATCCACCCTGGCTGCTGTCACCTCTTCAGCTTCCCCTAACAAACACTGACAGAGAGCTTCCAGGAATGAAGGAGGAAGGCGACCTGGGTGAGCTGTGCTGTGATTAGGGTGGCCTGTTAATCACAGAGCAGGCTGTGGGGGAAATGTCAGAGTTAATTAAAATGTCACCCTGTCTTAGTGGTGGAGGTGGCCGTCAGCCACAAAGAGGTGAGGAAGCCTCCATCCAGGACTGCACGGGCTCTATTTCCTGGTGCAACGTGTTTCACTACAGCTTGCAATGGTGATGTAATGCTAATGCTGTAAAGTGGTGAGTGATGTTCACTGAGCAACACATGGTGAAGTCATATCTATGCTAAATGATAAAATAAGGTCTTTCCTCTTTCATTTAAACAGTTCCTAGGAACTCAGATTCAACAAAGCAATCTGAAAGCTCAGTTTAAATATAAAAGCATGAACATTGAAATGATTATACAGAAAACAACACAAAAGATAGCACTTAATCGTTTAAGTGAGCACACATTACAGTTTAGACAAAAGGCAATGGTTTCTGTAATTATAACTTCAGCTCACAGAGTGTAAGATTCATCAGGCTGGTGCATAGGCATCGCCTTGGTGATGAGTAGAGCCTATTTCAGCCACTCTTTCAGCATTCAGGGAATGTGGTCAATTTGAGGGTGTGGTCTTTCAGGGATTGTGGTCATTTTGAGTACTGTGGTCTTTCAGAGATTGTGGTCATTTCGAGGATTGTGGTCATTTGGAGGACTGTAGTCATTTTGAGGATTGTGGTCATTTTGAGTACTGTGGTCTTTCAGAGATTGTGGTCATTTTGAGGACTGTGGTCATTTTGAGGATTGTGGTCATTTTGAGGACTGTGGTCATTTCGAGGACTGTGGTCATTTCGAGGACTGTCATTTTGAGGATTGTGGTCATTTTGAGGACTGTGGTCATTTCGAGGACTGTGGTCATTTCGAGGACTGTCATTTTGAGGATTGTAGTCTTTCAGGGATTGTGGTCATTGAGAGATTGTGGTGTTTCTGGGATTGTGCTGGTTTTGAGGATTATGGTCCTTTTTCTGAAAGCACAGGTGTGTGAGCATATAAGGTCCTACTGTACAGATGGCTGTCAGCTCTCCAGCCATCTCATGTGCCTCACTGTAGACGCTGTCTTTTAAGGACACGGTCCAGCTTTTGTGTTTCCCTCAGTCCCATTTGTGTTTCAGGGAGCCCCTCCATCTGGTTTGCAGCGGTCCTGAGCAGTCTGAGCTATTTTAATGAAGTGGAAGATATTTAAAAAGCTGTAGTATTTTCTTTTTGCCCTTTAAAATTCTGCAAGTCATTAATTATTGTAATTAAAAGTGTACAATGAAGGACATGAGGAACGCAGAATGGAATATAGATTAAGTTT
Source organism: Mormyrops boulengeri (assembly GCA_026781065.1). Taxonomy (NCBI): domain Eukaryota; kingdom Metazoa; phylum Chordata; class Actinopteri; order Osteoglossiformes; family Mormyridae; genus Mormyrops; species Mormyrops boulengeri. Next base: position 31,369,023 of record JAODLD010000124.1, read on the forward strand.
TATAATGAATTCCGGTTTATATAAGCAGAAGTCTTATCCTATCCTTTCAGATAGGATTTCTGACACTCCTGCTGTTTTGGGTGAGGTGCTGGGAGGAGTCCTAGTGTTTAATGTTGTGGTTTCCAGGTAGAACAACATGTTTGCCTCAAAATGGCATGAAACATTATGCAACAGACTTTAAGTTGTGTTTTCTCTCATTTGATGGATGTGTCAGAAATGTCACCCGGTCATCAGCAACATGTACATAAACCCGCTGAATTGAAATGGCAGTGCCTATAGCGTCATGGACAGTTCCTATCTGACCCTATCCCCCTTCTCTTCTCCGTTTTGGCCAGCGGGCACTGGTGGGCATTCTGCCTTTTCCCCTTGTGTGTTTTTCCTACCTCCCTGGACTGCTGCCTAACTCTGGGGGTTGAGCATGTAGTTCAGAGTCTGTGAACATACTGCTTGTGGGCTTGAGGCTGGCTTGGTCTCTCCTGTTATTAGTATTTATTGGTTTCTCTTGCGTTTACCATCCTCCTCTTTGGTCCTGTTTGTTTTGGTTTCTTGTTAATTGTTCCTAATTTGCGGTTTGTGTTCTGAGTTCTGCTTTGTACCTTTGTGATTATGTGTTGTTTGCCTTTGTTATACAGTATACCTAGTGGTTAGATCGCCTCCTAGTTTGCCTGTTAAGCCTCTCAATTCCGTGATCAAATTTGTTATTAGTCCCACATGCCTCTTTCCCCCCCGTGCCTTATGATTGTGCTATCTGATTTCATGTTGTCCTGCACTCTCTGTAATTGGTTATTTGTTTCAGGTTTCACTCCTGCTCCTTTGCTGCTGGGTTTAGTTTGTGTACAAGTTCCTGCCTGTGTTCCTTTTGTCAGTGTTTCATTGTGTTAGTTTGTGTGTGAGCTAGTTAATGGGTTTGCCATGTGCTGCAAGCCTGCACATGCCTGTTACTGTGTATAGTTCTGTTCCAGTTCCTGCCCTGTTCCCTTACCTGGTTTTCCACCTTTTTTACTAGTTGTTAATCCTTAATAGTTCAGTATCCTGGTTCAGTCATTAGTTATTACCTTAGTGTTTTTCCCTGTCTGTATATGACCGCTCATGGTCCTTTGTTCTGTTAATAAATCCCATGTTTCTTTGGAGCAGTCAGTGGATCGTCACCTTCTTTCCTGCCTGTGCCATGCCATGCTTGTGTAACAGGGTATCCAAATGCACTACTGTTTCGATTTAAAGTTTTGCAATGTGTCATCGGGGTTAAACATAGCCCACTTGTTTAACTTTCGTCTGATACTCAGTGTTCCTGGGCTGGTGGGAGAGTTATGGGCTGAGTGCTGGGTGGAGTCACGAGTTGGAGGTTTGTTTTATTCATTAGAATTATCTCTGCAGTCAGTGTCTTTGCTGAAAGATCACCCATAACTGTGCTGATGTCTTGGATGGATGCACTCCCCATTTGGTCCTTTCCTCTGTAACGCCTATTCTACACTGATTCTGCTTCATGTCCTAACAGCCATTGATCTTTTCCTCAGATCTTTAAACTAATTTCCTCTGAGCGCATTAAACGATAATGGCAAGGTGTGGTATTGATCATGTACGGATAACTATTTTGGATTGCCCTTTAACCTGATGCTCTGCAGTGGCGAGGTGGACGAGCTGATGAACCAGGAAATGTTCTGAGTTGGGGCTCACATAATACCCTGGGATCTGATATTTCTATAGCAGCGTTTCCCAGTCTGGTCTTCAGGGACCCACAGCGGATCCACATTTTTGCTCCTTTCCAGAGCTGGGAGGGAGCAAAAATGTGGTCTGTGGTTCCCCCGAAGATCAGATTGGGGAAAAAATGTTTTATAAATTGCATAAATCTGAATTAGTGAAGAGGAGTTTGTGTCAGTGCAGTTTGGAGAGGAGGCCGTGTTCCCTGGCTTTGTTTAAGGGTGTCAGCACCACAGACATCATCAGCCCCATTTCTGTGGGTCCATTTCCCACATTTTTCAATGTTTTTGATGTACTGCCAGGACCAAAAACATTAAATCCCAGCGGAGCTGCTGTTCCTCTAGCCACCTTCTCAGGTATTCTCACACACATAGAGCCATACTATCATTGTAGAGCCAGAGTAATGCCTGAGGGTCACATGATCAGCCCTGAGCGTTTCTGTTGCGAACAGCTCATTCCTATTTAGGTTATTTCAGGGCAGACATGGTAGCCCTAGCTGTGTGTGCAGACACATGCTCTCTCTGTGTTTGTGTGAGTTTGACACTATCACCTGCATATGCGTAAAGTTCAAATGTTCCCTTTGTGTTTCAGTGCATCTGTTCTCGCAGTTGAAAGACATACAGACTGTTTCGTTATGGTTATTATGCCAGCGTGGTTTATGTCATTACTGTAAATGACAATTGATTCTGAACTGACCTTTTCCAGTTACATACTTTTATTTTTACTACATAATAAATGTTAGTTTGTTTTCCATATCTGACAGCATGTGAAAAGAGGGGGCACATGCAGAACTAACAACATGAACTGAGATCCCAGCAGAGGAACCAGAGAAACAGCAACCAATGAAAGATAAATAGGAAAGGGAGACTGGCAGTGTACTGACAATGATCGAAGCTGAAGCTCGCTTGGCCTGATAAATATTTCGCTGGATGAATGATTAAAAAAACAAAATAAGAAAAAATGTGTCACTTTGGAGAGCGTGGTTTGCAGTGTGAGTATAAGATACTCCAGACAGTGACAGTTACCCAGACTCAAGCAGTGTGAGTATAAGATACTCCAGACAGTGCCAGTTACCCAGACTCAAGCAGTGTGAGTATAAGATACTCCAGACAGTGCCAGTTACCCAGACTCAAGCAGTGAGTACGTTTGGGAAAATGCTTCCAGTGTTGGTTTATTTCTTGTGCTCCGTCTCTCCAGCTTTGATCACCACCAGTGTTAGTAAGTGCAGGTTCATCTGAAGTGGATATGCGATATCAAGTAATGCATTCCGGTAAAGGTGAACACCTGCTGATTTACATCACCTCCCCCTCATTACAGGAAACACTAAGCGGAAAATGCCGGCAAAGTGCAGCAGCTGATAGGGCCACGTGAGGAGGAGCCGGCGACAGCCTCGCCTTCGGGTCACACACAGCCTGTAATCCAGATAATTCCACGGCTAGTGAGCTGATAGATTCACTTGATAAATAAACACAAGTGACATACAGCGAAAAGCTTCCCTTAAGGCCTGGCTGCATGAAGGCACAGCCAGCCGGTGTTAGTGCGAGAGTAGCAGTCAACATGCTTGAAGTTTGATGGCCTCCTTTCTGACTGGTTTCAGTGTCCGTGTCGACAGAGCTCATGCAGCCTGAGCGTGCTGTTCACGATTCGTGTTCTCGAGCATGCCTGCACTGCGTGCTTGTGAGTCGCATGTTTTTGAGCATGCTTGCTCTGTGTGCTTGCATGTTATGTGTTTTTGAGCATGCCTGTTCTGCCTGTTCACATTTTGCATGTTTTCGAGAGTGCCTGCTCTGTGTGTTCTCGCATTTTGTGTTTTTGAGCATGTCTGCTCTGCATGTGATGCTCCACATTAGTATGTTCAGGAATCATGATCGTGACCTGCTTTCTTCCACGATGCGCAGGCCGGTGGACTCTGCTCTGAAGCATTGTTGATAGAAGATGACAGCAAATTGTTTATCTGAGATTATTTGTTCTGCTTTAATTTATTAATCTTTTTTTGGCCTGAGATTGATGGTGCCTTTGAAAATCAGCTTGGATCGACCGGCTGGCCGACAGGGAGCCAAGCGCGGATACGGATCCGTTTAGCGTCCTCCCCCGGCAGGACAGATTGACTAGGAGGGCTGAGAGATGGAGACAAAACAAGTTTTAACTGAATGGCATGATGTTTATGGATATTGTAAGTGAGGAAGTGAGAGAGAGGAGCCACTGAGATAATCACACCCCAAACGCACCACCTCTGATATCAGTCAAAGCAGCGTCCCCCAGAGGACAGGGATTCCAATTACCAGGTGACCAGCCTCTGACACTTTCCACTTGTCCATCTTCCTTGTTAATCACATCGACTCTGATGGCTCGTTACCTTGTTAATCAAGCGGTTATTCAGGATAGTCAACCCAGTCAGAGAGTTGGCGAGTGGCAGCTAATTAAATCATCATTTAAGTGAACTCTGAGCTCTTTCATTAACATTCTGCAGTGTCCTCAGGTCAGTGCTGCCCCACCTCATGGCACTAACACATATACAGAGCAGCAAAGGGTGACCCGGTCCGACGCCTCCTGTGGGTGAGCATCGTTTTCCTTGTTGACATACAGAAAACTATTGAATAAGTGACAGACATTCATGGCTGGATCTGCGTTTTAGTTAGTGTTAAATTCTGTTCTGAGCTCCTCCAGGGGGCAGAACACCAGTGGGATTTAATCTCACAGTGTTACCATCATAATCCTCTTATTTTAGCCCCAGCTGCTGAGGCCTCAGTACCTGAACACACTCCACACTTCTCCCTGTCATCTTCATCCTCCCTCCTCATCCTCGTTTAACAGCAGTAGCCCTCATGTGCATCTCTGACAACCCACATGACGCAGCATTGTCACATGACTGCTGGCACTGGCACACGCTCCCTGACCCTCAGCTTCCATTCTGCTGACTGTGCACCTGGCCAAGGAGCCTCTAGAAAGAAGAGGGATGTTTTCAGGCGTGCAGGTATCACACCCCCTATGGGTAGATGTGCACACGTACAGACACATGCACAGACACGTGCACACACACACACACACACACACACACACACACACACACACACACGCACACATATACGCATCACTGTCATAAGACAATACTGAGAACATTAATTGGAGGAGGCAGGAATAGAATCTTTGACGTATACTGTAGGACTTACATTACATTACAGAAGAAAAACACTGGAATCTTGTCTTTGCATTTGGGTTAGGATCTTTGCATTAAGGCATTAGGGACTATGGTTGGTGTCTTTGCATTTGGGTTACGGTCTTTGCATTAGGCTAATATTTTTCTTTAAATTTGCTTTTATCCAGGTTTGCCTATATTTTTATCCCACACATTCCCATTATACAACCGACTCTGGGATTCAACCCCACGACCATCTGGTATCCTGTTCTTAAATTGCTTTCCCAGAATTCATAGTTATCTGCTTTAGGCTGCGGTGCTCTCAATGATCCACATTAGACAGTCTAATTGGCTAGTCTGCTTCTTTTCAAATGGGGGAGCTATGACTCCACTGACACAATCATCGGATGACCGATTTGCATAAACACACCCCGTGGAGAGTCATTTACATGCATATGGTGCTAGAATGGTAATTCACACATGCCCATCCATTGATGGTGATTTGCATATACCCGCCCCATTAACAGTCATTTACATGCATATGGTGCTAGAATGGTAGTTCAGACATACCCATCCATTAATAGTGATTTACATATACCCGCCCTATTATGAATAATTTACATACCCCCTTCTTGAACAGTGATTTACATACAGAACGTCCACCCTGTGAAGAGTGATTTATATATATTCACACAGTCTTTGGTGATTTTCGCACACCGTTCGATGAGGAGTGGTCTACATGTGCCTCTCTTGTTAGTTTGCATACTGCCGCTCCTAGGACGAGTGATCTGTACACACACTGCAGAGGAAAATGAAACCGTAAAACAGAAGAAAAAACAAGACTACAGTACGTTCATTTTCACTCTGAATATCACATCGTGTTAATGGAATTATCTTTTCAGTTTTAGTGCTGCAGTTCAATTTTGCCACAGATCATTTGCACTGATTAGCTGTGTTTCATTTTACTTTTCAGTAGTCGGTCTCCTTCATGTAACACTGCACTTCACTTCTCGTTTTTCACTCTGCTCTTCTTTGCATATCCACACAGTCCTCAGGAGCGCTGACGGGAGGCAGAGAGTCAGTCACACCGGGGGTCACCGTTGAGACACAGGTCACATTATAAAACGATTACAGTAGTGGAGTAACGAGAGGAGAGAGACAAACACTCTGAAGAGTGAGGAGCAGAGCAGAGGAGACCTCTATCAGAGAGAGGAGGTCAGGCAGAGTTCTACCACACGACAAACGCTGCCTCCATGGTGCCTCTACACTGTCTCACTGTCTTTCAGTGGATCTGTGAGTTTCATCCCATTATCAGAATTCAGTTTGGGACCTTGAAGGGCGGAGTGCATGCCCAGATTCACCAACGGTACAGACAGTCAGCCTGAACACGGAGTCATGCTTCTTTAAGGCTAGAGCGATGAATGAGTGGGACCTTAAAGCAGCACAAATGAGTCTAGACAGGGAAGGCTGGGAAACATGATCTGACTAAAACAAAGGGGAAGAAGGGCACAGAGTGCGAACGGAACTGGGGGAGCTGTCCGACCCCCAGGAAGAAGGTGGCTTTGCGATCGCTGCTGGCATAGAGTGTATGCAAATCAGCAGTGCGCCTCTTAATCAGCTCGGTGTTCTGAGACCGGGTAGCTCGCTGTAGGCGTCCAGCAGCAATCTGCATTTTTCAATAAGTCGCAAAAGAGTCACACGACTCCCCTGTCTTCTTTCTGCAGGTTTCCCAGTATAGCAGACTTATCCCAGACAGGATGGGATAACGGCATCTGTGTCTGTTTAACACAACAGGCACTCAGAAAAAGCTGCTTTAAAACTCTGTACATGCAAATCACTCATTTATCTGTATGAAATAAAGCTTCTTTTGGTTATTTAGTCACACTGCAGTGCTGGAAGCAAAGCTGCAGAATGGAGAGCTCTGTCCCAGACTGACCTCATTCTCTATCGCACCCAGACTGAAACAGCAGCATAGGTTGACTCTGCGCGTGTCCTGAACACACTGGTTTATGACCTTTTATACTTGCCTACCCAACTTCAGCAGCTGTTGGGGAGGGGGGGGGGGCTGCGTGGATGAGAATGACTGTGACTTGAATCCTGGCTGCTATGCCTAGTGACAGGTAACGCTGTCCCTGCTTCCCACGTTAGCAAGGCAAACAACCCTTGTTACCATGGTGACTGTCGCTTACAGCCACTAACCTTTCTGTTACTGCACCATTGCATTATGAAAATAAGACAGATATATACACAGTATAGACTGCAAAGACAAGCAAAACAACACAAATAGAACGAAATAATTCTGATTTACACAACTTTCTTAGGACCGTGCTTTTTTCGAAACAAGAAAATTAGTGCAAGGTTCACTACCAATGAAAGGTCCATTGCCTATAGACTCAATACTGAAAAGTCAGTACTGGAAGATTCAGTGCCAAAAGGACCATTACTGACACATCAAATACTGTACAGTCAGTACTGCAGGATTTGGTACCAAAAGGGCTACTACTGACAGACATATTACTGAAGATTCAGTCCATGAAATCCAGTACTGATTCAACATTATTAAGTCAGCCATACAGGTTATCAGTCCAGAGAACACCCTTAAAATGACAGCGCCTGATATTTCTGAGCACAGAGAGGTGACAAATGTTATCATGTTAACAAAGATCCTTGGTTCATGCCATTTGAGAATCTATTTCTCTTTCTTGGTATCCAGGTATTGTGTGAATCAACCTATTGATGGTGTTCCAGAACGGCTGAGTCCCACGGCTTGATGGGAAGGGGAAGATCAGGAAGCTGCAGCACTTTCAGCGAGGCGACTGTAAAGGTATCAAAGCAGGTTCAGAGCAAAAAAGCACAGGTACCACCCTGCAGTACCGTCCCTCAATGCTCTAATTTTAGGGGCTGATCCAAGTATAAAAAAGCATAAAACAGATTTATATCAGAAAACATGTTTTAGCAGTGGGAGCCCAGGTTCTCCTGAGGCAGGTATGGAGCCCATGCTCTCCCCAAGGCAGGTACGGGGTCCCGCTCTCCTGAGGCAGGTATGGAG